>JAODVQ020420138.1:0-10868 GCA_025400075.2 Phenganax stokvisi | reverse complement strand
GTCCGCTATAGAGAGGTGTCCACTATAGAGAGGTGTCTGCTATAGAGAGGTGTCCACTATAGAGAGGTGTCCGCTATAGAAAGGTGTCCACTATATAGAGAGGTGTCCGCTATAGAGAGGTGTCCACTATAGAGGTGTCCACTATAGAGAGGTGTTCATTAACCTGGGCTCCACTGTATGTGATTTACTTACGGACGGTGCCAACTTGTTGTCTGATTTCATTTGGTAGAGTTTTATTGTGATTCTTCAGCTGAACACTTAGTCCAAAATCACCCAGTTTAATTGAGTCATTAGATAGAAATATATTGGCTCCTGAGAGGTGGTGATGGTGATTGTGGAGGAGGTGATGGAGGAGGAGGAGGAGGAAGAGGACAAAGTGATGTTAAACTTTAGGCAAAAGTATTATAAATGTTACTAAAACGCAAAACAAAGTGCAATTCTAAATAATTAATTGCTATATTAATTATCACCTTTAATATCGCGATGTATGATACCCTTGCTATGTAGCTCATCTACAGCTCTGAGGAGATGTCTGGTATAACGTCTTATCATATATTCCGGCAGTCCTTGTTGAGCAATACTCCATAATGTTCCTTCGTGACAATACTCCATGAATAGAAATAGCTCCGTCTGGAGAGGAGGAGGAGGAAGAGGAGGAGAAGGTGGTGGTGGTTGGAACAGGCAAAAAATTTCATACACATATGTATAATATAGATATGTAATGTACATAATACTGATTTATTTAGTGTAGAAACAACAAAAAAGCCAAATGCACAACAAACTAACTGTATCCAAATAACTGCCCAGGACAAGACTTGAACTCATGACACCCAGCATTCCAGACTGAGTGCTCTATATACAAAATGAACTACCAGTGGCAGTCAGTTGGTAGACCACAATATATTGGTGTATATAGGCAGACAGTATATACATACATGATGCATCTCTAGTCCATAGAATTGAACAATATTAGGATGACAGACACTCTGAAATATAGAGATCTCATCACAGATTGTCTGAAGTGTTCCAGAGTCTTTCTCTTGTACTGATATCTGTTTCACTGCCATCATATCTCCTGTGTCCAGGTTTCGACATTCGTACACCTTGCCAAACCTCCCTTCACCTGTACAACCAGAGAGAGAGGGACAGATAGAGAGAGCATCAATGTGGCTACCGCCGTCATCATTGCACAATGGTGCACCTGGGCTTCGTGGGCCTAGTAGGCACAGGTGGCAGGGCCCCCGCAAGTCGGTCATGAGTACATATGCACAGGTGATAGTTGTTGACTCTCTCGCTCTGTTCAATGATTAGCCTCTATGAGGCATGGAACATCTGAAGTGGTACCGCGGTCACCATTGCACAAAAGGTGGGCCCAGCCAGTAGGCACAGGTGACAGGACCCCCCTGGAGTCAGGAATGAGTAGAAGAAACTATATAGTTCTATAATACGCCAACTAATGTCTTTTAACCCCATACTCACCAAGTTTCCTTCCTCTCTGCCATTTAAAGTGTGTCTGGGCTAGAGTGTTTAGTCTGAATGAATGATGAGATGGTTGTGTAGATTTCACTCTGCCAATAATTCTCTTTCTCCTCAACTCATTCTCTCGAGTCTTAATGATAATATACATAAGGTGCTAAATTTAGAAATGTTACTAAAGATAGAAAAACCATGATGTAATGTATTGTGAATATCTAAATTTAGAAATGTTACTAAAGATAGAACAAACCATAATTTAATGTATTGTGAATTCCTAAATATTACTTATGTTAAATTTAGAAATGTTACTAAAAATGGAAAAGCTATGACTGTGAAGTGCTCAATTTAGAAAATGATACTAAATATGGAACAATGAATAATAAAAACTTACCACTTCAAGAACACGTATACTCTTTCTAATCCGACTAATCCTCTCTCCTCCTCCACCTCCACCTCCACCTACTCCTCCTCCACTATCAGCACCAAAATCACTCCCAGATGCTGATGACTGTGATCTCGAATATGGCGAACTGTACATACTAGTAGCACTAGCTGTACTGGTGTAACTCTCTTCTCGTGATACGTGATAGGGAATTGGGGAGGGGTGAGAGGTGGAGGATGGAAGAGGTGAAGGTATTGGAAGTACTGGAGCTGTGAAGGAGGAGAAGGAGGAGAAGGAGGAGGAGGAGGAGAAGGAGGAGGAGAAGGAGGAGGAGGAGGAGAAGGAGGAGGAGGAGCAAAAGGAGGAACACAAAATAAAAGAAATTTTAAAAATGAAAAACCACAAGTTAAATTCTATGTACTGTACTTTATGCTAGGCAAAAGATGTCCTGTAGACGTTGTGATTATCATTACGTAATGATTACATCATCAGAAATACTCACCAATAAAGGTTCTGGGAGTCAGGTTGTCAGTAGGAGGACTATGGTGACCAGAACTAACAGACTCCGTGGAAACGGGTGGAGAATTGACCACACCCACTTCCTGTCCCAGTTCCAGTCCATTAGTGATATGGGAATCTGACTTGAACGTGACCACCTTGTGAGTGGCTGGAATTAACAACTGGTATCACTACTAGTACAAAAACTGCCATTCAGTATATTATTGTGTTTTTTTTAAATCACAATTCTGTGGTATTATGTAATACACATTTAAAAGCAAAGCAAATTTCATACCCGCAAAAACATGTACAAATAATGTATTTCCTCGATAAAACTCTGCCCTCAAATACATAAATGCCGCATTTCTAATTACAGCCTGCTTGCCCACACCTTCTTGAGCGGTGTTTTGAGTCGCACTAACATCACTGCAAGCAACGAGGACATGTCTTCCATTTAAAGAGCTCCCATGATGTTACATTCAAGTTAGCAGCAGCGGAGGATGACGAAAAGGCAACAGACAAAGCTGCAAAATACGCAGTAATATTAATTTTCACTGCCCTCTAATAGATGCCACCCTCGAATAATCGCTGCGGGTTTTACATAGCTGCGCGAAAAAAATAGTCGCCGTGGCATTTAATTTAGGAAGTACAGTACATGTAATGTTAGACTGGTAGGCAGTTTCTATACCATTTTATTATATACTAAGTTCTATACAGGACATCTCTTGCCTTATTTTTCAATTAAACTTTATATTTTACTAGTTAAAGGAAGTGTAGCAGTATATATAGGCTATATTTAGTATAAGTGGAAGAAATTGTATTCTTTCACTGTATCTATTATTCTTGATTGGTTTTGGTCTATCTTAAAGTAGCCATTATATATACATGTACTTCTACACTTCCTTTGTGTGAAGTTGTGTATGTTAAAATTTTCTTGTACATACTTTTTGGTGTACTCTCATAGTAATCTTCCCCATCTTCTTCTTCTTCTACTTCTTCGAATTTTACTTTCTCCCACCTTCTCCTCCTCCTTCTTGCTTTCTTTTCCTCCTCCTCCTCCTCCACCTCCTCCTCCTCTTGGACATGTGCCATCTTCCAACTGGGATCAGACACTGCCGACACCAGCATTGGTGACTTCCTACGACGGAATCTCCCCGGCGACCGATGGGGTGTTGCCATAGCAACAGAGTGTCTAGGTAAACTCGTAGCAGTAGTGGTAGTTGTGGTGGCTGGGAAAACTCCGCCTATATTGGGCGGGGCCTCACCGATCACGTGATTGAGACTGCGGTTCATTAGTTTTTTGAGACTCTCGAAGTTGGTGGCAGACATTTTAGCTAGTTGTCGTGGAGCACAGGCTAGGACCAGGAAATCCAGTCCCATAGACGCCCATCTATAACAGTAGGAGAAAGACATACACATAGTAAATGCCATATAGCTTTCAATCCTTACATTTTAACAGAGCTTTACCACTAAATGTACATATGGTATACAATTATATGGTTATCGTACATGATAACCATATATGTACTTGTATACATGATAACTATTGGTAGAGCACTCGGCCTGGAATGCCGGGTGTCATGGGTTTGAGTCCCGTCCAGGGCAGTTCTTTTCTTTGAAAAGGATTGTCCTGAGTGTAGTTGATTTGTTTTTTCTGCATTTGTCTTGTGTTGGTTTGTTTCTCCACAAAATTTCATCATGAAACAGACCCCCACAACATAGAGACCCCTCACCTTGGCCTGGTTCCCCTGCCTCTCTCACATTTCTCCAGTACAAATCTCATCCACTGCTGTGAATACTCGATAATCTGATAGCCCAGTTCTCCATATGCCATCTCCTCTCCCACTAGTCTGAATACATCTCTTATATACTGAGGAGAGAGAGAGAGAGACTGTGGTTACAATTACACTATGGTGTGTCTGGGCTTCGTGGGCCCAGTAGTAGCACAGTTGACGGAAACCCACTGTGTGTCAGGTATGAGAACAGATAGACAGACAGAGATAAGCAGTAAGTACTGTACCTCAAATCCAAGGTTGAAACAGGCATGCATGGCAGCCTGATAACTAGTGTCTTCTCTATCTCTCTCCTCTGAACACAACTGAATCTCAATATCCTCAACTGCTCTGATCAACTGACTGGCCAACTTACACGCCGCTTTCTATAAAATGACATCACCATTACATCATTTTAGTTCTCATGTTATTTATAGTAACACTAATGTATACTACTCTAGTGGTTAAAAGGTACAAAAATCCTTATTGGTCGATCTGACCACTGCTGACTAGCCTCCTCAAAGGAATTGTAGTACATAAAGTGAAATGTTACTAAAAATAAAACAAAACCAATCAAGAACAACAGGATACAGTGGAAGAATGCAGTTTTTGTACTAAATATGTAGCTTACACAATACAGCTGTACTTACTTTAAGGTCTTGTATTCTAGTGGTAACGTTCTCGTGACTGGAGGTCTGGTCGTTAGTGATCAACACTGCCTTTCCCATCCCTTGGAGAAACCCTGTCCGACAACTAGCCAGGTGGGCGGAGTTTCCTACTATCATCTTCACACACTTTATCTGTATGTAGAGGAAATGATGTAATCTTACTTACTTTATCTGCTTTATAGTGGATGAAGTGATGTAATCAAGTTTTAAATTTAGAAACAATGATGATGTCACTAAAATAGTAATTTTAGTAAAGATAGATCAACATTTATTGAATAGAAATAACAATTTTAATTTGATGCTTGGAAATTTTAAAAGGAAACTACTTATCAAATTAATTAACGCCAATAAGCCACACCCCTTGTTAATGATACACATACACACGAAAACAAATTTGCAGAATGTGCAAATGCCTGCTATAGTGTACTGTACCTGCATCTCTGAGACAGCAAATGTTGTTTCCGCCGGCACCTTCAGGTCAATCACTTCCCCCGCCCACTCACATTCTTTTGTATCCATGGCAACGAGAAGTATGTACGATCCTTTGAGATCTACTTCCATGTCCGAGTGAGCGAAACTAGCGCTCAGTAGCTGCTGGATATCTCTGTATAATGAATAGAGAGAAAATGATCACTTTGAGCCATTCACTTCACTATTCCAAGCCTCTCTCATTTGGCCACCTTACTACATAGAGTGGAATGAAGAACACCTCCGAATAAAGGACATAATAGGCAAAACCTCTCTAAAAGGACACACACAACTATAACGGCTACTTTTCAGCCTCTAAAGCAAAGACAACATCCATCAAATGAAAATGCCATGTTCTAGAGAAGTTAAACTGCATTTCAAGCTAGCCACTGAGTACTACAGTAGAGATATGAGGCCCACACCCTCCTTCACACCCTCACACCTTCACACTCTCACACACACCCTCACATTGTCACACCCTCACACCCTCCCCCACTAACTCGGTACTATCTTTCATATGATCAGGAACAAATATCATTTTGCCAGTAGAGCTAGGTAACTCCACCCGGGCATGGTCTGATGCCCGAAGTCTTTCCAACAGTTCGGCCACACCCACTTGTACTGAGAAGTCTGCCGCTATTTCCAGATCCTGTGGAATGTGGGATATCCCAATTAATATACAGGTTACCCAATCTTAAGATGAGACAACATTAATACCACTGTAAATATGTATGCATACTGTAACTATGGACTACTGCAGAAGGTGGTACTCCATCCTAAGATGAGACATCTGACATTATTACAAAAACTCAACCCATCCTAGGATTGGATGGTAGCAAAGCTCACTTTTCTTAACATCTTTGCGAAGCCGATGGCTTTGGAAGCTCTTTCTCTGATCTCTACAAATATTTCTTTAAACTGTCTGCACGACTCAATGTCAAATGACCTGAAATAGAGGAGAGAGAGAGAGAATTTCACTGTAGTAATGATTTCCTGTTCTGAATCTGTTTAATGATTGGTTTGAGGCATGGAACATCTCTAAATGGTACTATCATTACACTATGGTGTGCCTGGGCTTAGTAGCCACAGTGTTGTATGTATATGACAAGACCCAAGTGAGTCACTGAGAAAATATTTGTGTGTTTCTGTAGATGAGTATTTTTATATACACAGACCACATCCACTACTACTAGACCACACCCACCTCTGTTCCTCGACACTATTCTCCATATCGTGAAGATGATGACAAGTTTCGTCCATTCTTCTTTCAAACATATCTCCTGTTGCATCCAACAGATGTGCCGCCATGTCACTAGATTAATACAGTCAGCAAGGAGTTAAAATACATAACATATAGACAGAACAAAGAGGGTTAAAATATTAAGAAGCAATAAGTTAATTCAGAAGCATGGCAGGACAATAAATGTTAATTTGGTTCGAAATTGTTTAATGTATCTCATGACTGATTTTGAAATTATTGACTATCTTTAGTAACATTTCCAAACTTTTACACATAATGTAGATATATACTGCTACCATGTAATAGAGGGTTAAATGAGTGGTGAATATAGGGTTAAATGACTAGTGACTAAAGGGTTAAAAGACTCACCAGAATCGTCTGCCAGCTTCAGCCTCTCCTGATCTGATGTGAAGACATATTTTCTTGACATGTCTCCATTCCTCCTCCAATACATGACCACTAGACACCATCACCCACTTCTGTAGATAGTTGAAATAGATCTGTAGAGGAAGAGAGGAGGAGGAGGAGGATGAGAAGGAGGAGGAGAAGGAGGAGGAGGAAGAGGAGGAGGAGGCGGAGGAGGCAGAGGAGGAGGAGGAGAGAGAGGTAGGAAAAATTACATGAGCTATAGCATAATAAAGTACGTAAAAAGATTGAGTTTTGTACAACGTACCATCAATACTTTGTTGAGATCAACTTCAAAGAATTCCAAATCTCTATCGACCTGCTCCTTGGAGTGGTCGCTACGGGTTACGACCTCCATGACCTCTCGGTACGTTTGGCGTACTTTGATGGCTTCTTCTAGAGTGTCCCGACATTCATAGACCAGCTATAGTGGGAGAGAGAGATAGAGATTTCGTGAGCCCAGTAGGCACAGGTGATGGGACCCCCCGTGAGTCGGGTATGAGAATACAGAGGAATAAACTCACTTGTTTCACGCTAAGAGAAGATGGTTTGTCATGCAGCGTAAGACCCAGTTGCAGTTTCAGACACTCGTGCATTATATCAAGAGGGATGTGCACTAATTGGATATACTGCTTCCCAAAGTGAGGGAGATTGATCAGATCAAACTCTGAACACCAGTCCATGTTTGATGATGATACCGTTCGCTCGTATGTCACCTCGTGCGGGTAAGAATGGTTGCCATGGAGACGTTCGAGGGAGGGGGCAGAGGAAACAGGAGCCAGGAATGCTCTCAGACCCAATAGAGGATGTCTTTCTTCTTCCTATTATGTAAATTGAGACTCAAAATACAAATTTTTTGGCTATTTCTAACCTCTTCAGCTGCGTCGTCTGTTTCATCTCTATCCTCTGGTTGCCGTGGCGACACGGGAGAGAGAGCCCAGGAACACAATCTCTGGACTGGAGAAATGAAATTCTGGATTCTACCCATCATGGAACAGAGACTGCTAGTCTTGAGAACACGGTCTACAAACTGACGGTATGGTCCTCTGAGACCTCCATCCACAGACATACTCTGATAACTACTGTACATTCTCTGGAGTGTACCTCGCGACCTTGTTGACCCTGTCGATGAACTTTGACCTCTGATAGTAAACTTTTTTAGTGACTGTGTGGGGTCCGGGGGTTCGCTGTCAGTTGGGGAACCGACGGAGAATATCTTCAAGACCCCTCCACCTCGTCTCTCTTGTTCTTCTGTGACATCGTGATCCGTTGCCATGGTAAATGAAGTGGAGTTGCTTAACGAGCGGGAGCATTCCCCGTCATCTCGACAGATCTCCGGGACGATGACACAAACTCCGAGCCAGTTTGATAGCGTTGCTAGTGTCCGAGAGAGAACCTTAGTAACCTTCAACCACAACGTCAGAGCATCGATCTTTCGTCTGAAACTGAGTGTCCGGTACTGAGGGTGAGCATCACCGAGTTTACGCAAACTCATAAATAGCTCTTCTACGGCCTCCAGTTTATCCAGTGTTTCCGTTACCTTGGCGATGGCTGAGATCTGGGTGGAGCTAAGGAATTCTTCCGCTAACACCTTGTTATTTTTGTTGTTTTTTGTTTTTTGTTGTTGTTGTTGTGAAGGGTCATCATTTGAATCAACAGACCATGGTTGTGATCTCAGTGAGTTTGTTACACTGGCTGTTATGCTAGACATGACTTCATCTTCATCTCCTCCTCCACCTCTTCCTCCTCCTCCTCCTCCTCCTCCTCCTCCTCTTCCTTCTTCACTGTTGACTGTTGAAGAATCAGTACTTCCTTTCTCTGTCAAATACGAAAATATTTGAAAACAATGTAAGCTACAAAATATACAATATATGTACATTAAAGGAAGTATGAGTATATTGTAACAGCTAAATTTAGCAAAAGTTACTAAAAATAGAATAAACCACTCAAGAACAATGGAATACAGTTAAAGAATGCAATTATTTCATTCCACCTGTCTAATCAGGCCAACTGAAGCTGAGGGTGACTGGATTAGACAGGTTTCACTGTACAATAGCTTGCTATATAACACAGCCACCTGTCTAATCAGGCCAACTGAGGGGTGACCGGATTAGACAGGTTTCACTGTATAACGCAGCCACCTGTCTAATCAGGCCAACTGAAGATAGTGACCAGATTAGACAGGTTTCACTGTATACTGTGTATATCAATTGAACCTGAATCTCTCTCACTGTCTCCTACTGGCTCATATCCCTCTCTGTGACTCCCATTACCATGGAGACCAGGCTTGTAGTCTGGAGCAGCTTGAAACATTGCATTCAAACTCAGCGTTGGATCAGTGGGCATTATTTGGAAATGAACAATCTGCACGGCAATATAAAAAATATACCTGAAAGTTTACTGAGGTTTACTGAGGAAGTATACTGACAATTTACATACCAAGGTATACTGAGTAATTACACTGAAAGTTTACCAAGGTTTACTGAGGAAGTATACTGACAATTTACCAAGGTTTACTGAGGAAGTATACTGAAAATTTACCAAGGTTTACTGAGAAAGTATACTGACAATTTACCAAGGTTTACTGGGTAATTATATTGAAGGTTTACTAGAGGAGTATACTGAAAATTTGCTGACATTTACTAAGATATCCCAAGAGATTATTGAGATATACAGACCTTCATCAAGATTTGAGAAACATTCTCAGAGGAGTAATGCAGCCACTCAATTTGTTCATCTTTATCTCTGCCATGGATATAGGCTTGTAGCTCTACCCACAATTCTTCTATTGTACGTCCTTTGTAGAGAGAGAGAGAGAGAGTAAGATCACTCTGTTTAATGATTAGCCTCTATGAGGCGCCTCTATAAGGCATACCATCAAAAGTGGCTATTGCAGTCACCATTGCACAAAGGTGCGCCTGGGCTACGTTACTTGCTTATAGTGCATTTGCCTCATCCATACTTCATAAACCACTCAATAGTATTCATATGCCTATACATACAGAGCTTAGTTATGGTTAAAATTTTTAATTTTTTTATAGAGTGAAAACTCATGCTATTAGTAACACCAATGTAGTACACTTTTGCATTACATGATGTGGTAAAATCAGTTTATTGGTTGCTAATGGTGGTTGAAGCCAACCAGTGTGGGCAGAACCATAAAAATACACAGTTATACATAGAGTATGTTACCTTGTGGGTGTTCCATTCCAAGGTTTTCAGAATGGAATCTGGTCATGTGAGGATGGACTGGAGTCTCGACTGGTGGGTGTGGCTGTGTCTGTCCAATACCTGCTGCATACTTTAGAGCTTTTAGAAACCTCTTGAAAAACTGCTTTCGATCCAACGGACACACCGCCATGCTCTCTCTGGCCTCCTGTTGCCGTGGACGACCGGATAAGAATGCCGAAGAGGTTCCCATGGAAACGTGGGCGTCAGAGTACGAACGAAGGATATGTGAGGCTGCAGGGACAAGATGTAGTGAATCAGTCACATTGTCTATAGTGTTGAGTCCTGCACTAGACGATCGAAGAGGAAGAAGGAAATTGAGAGATGAAGTGAGAGGGTCATTTGAAGAGGTCCGAAGTGGCGGGGTGTAGTCGGGAATGTCAACTGATTGTACTGGAATAAGAGGAGGTCGTTTACGACTAGTAGGAACAGGAGGAGGAGTAGGAGAAGGAGCAAGAGGAGAGAGAGGACTAGAGGGGTTTTGGATGGCTTTATCATCACGGTCTTGTAATATCTTCTGTTGTGTTTTCTTTTTCTTTTTTCGATGTAGAGAACGATCATCACCTGATCCTACATCTGCAGTATGATGTGGAGATCCTCCTCTTCCTCCTCTTCCTCCTCTTTTCTTTCCTCCTTCTCCTCCACCACCACCTCCTCCACCTCCACCTCCTACAACACCAACACCACCACCCCCACCACCACCACAAAAGTTATTAGTATCAATTGCAGGA
>JAODVQ020419922.1:0-10870 GCA_025400075.2 Phenganax stokvisi | reverse complement strand
AATACTCTGAGAAACATATAGATAAACACCTCCTCCTCAACCACTTGATCTATCTCTCTGATGTAATATATAACCCCTAATATTTAGAAAACTATCACTCAGCTCGCTATGCAACCAGGTCTCCGTTATCGCAGCAACATTAGTTTTGAATACTTCCAAGATGGCATGCAACTCATCAAGTTTAGACCACAGGGAGTGTGCGTTACAAAGTTCAATACGTGGCAGAGATGTAGTGGGCAGTCTACGTTTATCAGTTATAGGTACTTTGATTAAATTATACCTGCATACCTTTCTACGGCACTTTGTACCCTTAACACAATTTGAAAAATTTGTCAGGATTATCCTTTGGTTGTGATTTGTTGTCCAGGTTTCATACTGCAATGTAAAAGAACTTGGTGAAGTTATCGCTGGTGTGGATTCATTCGCCGGTGAACAAAATTTAGGTAGTTTATCCAATCTTCTGCCCAATTCACATATTGGTTCAGATAATGATGTGATACTCGATGATGTTGTAATCGATGATTCTGCTGTGGGCGCTTCCGAAAAGGGGGTTAAACGGGCCGATTTAGTTTCTTGCTTCGTGGGTTCCACTGCAATATTTCCCTGAAGTATGCTGCTGTTTCTTGCTATATTGTCATAAGGAAGGGCCAGTAGGCTGCACATTGTTTGATAGCGTCGTTATTGGGTCGTTATTTCGATGTTTCCTTCTATAATCTTCCAATTGTTGTACAATAAGGTCGCCAGTACCCTTTGGTGAATTTGATTTAGCCAATTTTTTAACTTATTTTGTTGATTTCTCCTATATTCTCTTAACTGCCAGTTTATCGAAACCATAGACTCAATACGACACTCGGAAACGTTTTGATCGATTTCTTGGGCAATACAAAGCATATTGGTTCCTTTGTCTGCAATAATAGTTTCTAGTCTTAGTTGTTCCTCACGCTCTGATGTCTCATTACACATTTCTACATTGTTATCATTTAAGTTGTCTCTATTCAAAATGATCTGTCCTGGGTGTTCCTGGCCAATTACCGTTTCATTCACCATTATAACATTGTCGGTTTGTTAATATTTGCTTCTACATTCAAGACAGACTTATCAATCATTTAACCTGTCAGAGCTCATTCTTTGAAAGCATTATGCAGTTTTCTAACAAACAGCTTACAAAATTATGGTCCGTAAGTCAATCACATCTGCCAACGAATATATTCAATTTCACCGTCCGATACATGAATAACTCTCTTCCAACATGCCAGAACTTTTCAAAATGGGAATTTCCAACACTACGGACTGCTCCAATTGTCTTTCCTCAGAAACTCTTTTACACGAAGTCGCAACCTGCCATGTGTATCTAGAATAAGTCACATTGCGGCACAATTCCATCCTAAACTTTTTTGCCGCAAACTTTCAAACGTTCAATGGCTCAAACTTTTATGTGGATCTTCCCAGCTACAAAAGTACATCGATTATCACTGGAGAAACACATTGCCCAGATCTACTGCTTGCTACTTCGAGTGACTGCTTAGATATTCTTGAACTAACGGTTGGCTTTGAGTCGAATCTTCATACGAATGTTACGCGCAAAGAGGTGAAATATTTAGACTTAATTACAGAACTACGTGAACATTTTAAGTTTGTAAAATTAGTTAATCTTTCCATGAGTTCCCTTGGTGTGTTTGTGCAGAAATGTTCTACATTTCTAAACATGTTTGATGATTTTGGCTGTGACAAATGATATAAGAATTATTGCATCAAAATGTGACAACGATTGCAATCTGAGCAACGTACTACAGATTCTGCTGCCAAAACAAGGATAGGTCACAAGGGAAGATGTCGGCTATCTGTTGAAATTAACTGTCAGATGCGAGATGAGAATAAAAGTTAACGCTGTATGCAAACAAAATTATTATAGTGGCCTATGCTTAGAACTGAGAAAGCAGTACAACATCTTGGTGGAAGCTTTGGGAGTATTAGGAAAGAGCAGCCAGACATTTGTAGATTTTATGGACTTTTTGTAGACTTATGCCTGTAATCGTATTCCTCCAGGTTGTCCGGGTGGATATCCTTATTCAAAAGATAATTGAACATACGACCAAGTGATCTCTTAATGAATCAAAAGGTGATTTCCTATTTGATTAACTTGACAATTCACTGCAATGTGATATTGCTGTCAGAAGAGGCTAGTATCCGGAGGGGCAGACGAGTCCAGGGTTGTCGTTAACTCTAATGAGACAGAAAGCGCTTTTTTTTAACAGTTACTTTGGGGCATCAGGCCAATAATACTGATAAGTTTTTTGTGAATGATGATAGTGTTCGAGCTTTGGGATCAGCTTTAGGATTATTTAGTTTATTAAAACCTCTTGCAGTATAATACTGAATTACAGGTAGTATCATGCTAATGATTAAAAAACAAACTAGATAATTTTGTACCATATTCAAATATAGAGTCATACAGAAATAGAAATAGCAGTAGAAGTGCAGATAAAATATTAAATAATTAATTGGGTAATATTCCCTTTACCTAAATTTAACTCTTACAGAGTTTTGAAATTGATCAGTTGAGGTTACTATTGATTGGCCCATTCTTTCATGTCTTAAGAAATAAGTATGATTCGGGGTAGATACTTGTTTATGAATAATAGGGTACAGCTGATTACCTGTTTTAATACTTGCAACAAATTTCCTACAAGCTACGTCTCTATGAACACTAAGCGGATAAATACCCGCCAAGGATAAGGCTTCTACATACAAGTGTGATGGACAAATAATTGCCAGTGCATGCTTTTGAACTCTTTCCAGATCTTTACTTAATGTTTCAGGGAGATTGCCAAAATCTACTGAGGCATATTCAATCTCTGATATAATAGCGGCAAAGTACTAGAGAATCCAGATTTCTTCAGTTTCCTCAAGGCACATAATCTTCTATTAGATTCATTATATAGTCACGATGCCATGACCATGTGAGGTCGCTAGCTTAAACCCAGTTACACTTTTGTTCTGTATGCCACTTGTAACGATGGGTTGGCACTCATTGGCATTATACTAAAGGAAATCTATAATAATCTCTTTACATTTCTCCGGGTTTAGCTTTATATTGTTATGCCAAGGGAATGTTTGGGTGTCGGAAACAATAAAATTTAGAAATTAAACGAAACTTACCTGTAAGTTGAAGTTTGATTGTAATTCTATGAGTTATTGGACAGGGAAACTAAGGAGTCATGTGAGATATGCGCACGCAGATCGAGTGTTCAGTCTTCGGAGAGAGATTTCAATTGTAAGTATCAGAGCGGGACATAGGAGCTTGACCTCAAAACCTTCCAATGTTGATTGTAGTACGGTTCAATTTTTGGGTGGGTGACTCCTTAGTTTCCTTGTCCAATAACTCATAGAATTACAATCAAACTTCAACCTACAGGTAAGTTTCGTTTAATTTCTAAATTCTATTTCGTCATTGGACTACGTCACTAAGGAGTCATGTGAGATATTCAAAGCGTTGAAATCTCGAGAACAAAACAAAAAAGAAAGACACCCTAAACTTTAATCTCCAATTTTCAAAATTAACAACCTTAACCTGGTTAACAACGTTTTGACAAAGCAGACTGAGACTCAAGCAAAGCCTGGCCAAAATTATTTTCCACCTGTAATGGTTTATTATAAAATTTATTGAATGTTTTGGCATTCGACCACCCCGCTGCCTGTAGAATTGTTACAAGATCTATATTAGATCTTGTTGCTGCTGCTGATGATGCAACTCTAGTGCTCTGTTCCGTGAATTTGACAATCCCCGATTGCTTTGATACCTCTTTCAGCCATCGAGATATTGTGTCGGTTTTTACCCCATTATGTGGTTTTTGGTAGCTGATCAGCAGTTGATTGCACTTGCCTCGAATACCCTGCGTTCTTGCGACATATTCTTTCAGACCGTTAATGGGGCAGAGCTGAGCACTTGGAGTAAACGATTTCACAACTAATGGACTTTGGTGTTTCCCAGGTCGAGATGTCTTAAGCAGCTTTGTGAAGAAGAACATGCATTCACCATCCTCCAATCTCATATCATCAATAGATAATGCCTGTAAAGTTTGGCATCTTTGTGCAGATACAAGCGCTAAAAGCATAGTTAGTTTAAGTGTTAGGTTCTTTAGGGTTAATCCTTCAGCTGGGTGTAAGGTCTCTAAAAAGTCAAGGACTATCCGAACATCCCAAATTTGGTGATGTTTTGGTAGGGTAGGTCTTGTTTCATGAACTCCCTTCATAAACCAAGAAACAGAAGGGTGGCCGCCAAAAGGTACATTGTTTGATAATGTGATTATAGATGACAGAGCACTTCACGCCGTATTAATTCCACTGTATCCTATACCTTCATCGTACAGCTCACCTAAGAAATTCGTGCCTTGTTCGACAGTGGGAGAATAGGGATTGATTTTCCCTTTACTACAATACAGTCTCCATTTTGACAAGGTGCTGTCGTATTGTTTGCGTGTACCTGATCGCCAGGATGCTTCCATGATGTTGGTAACAGTTGAAGAAAAGCCTCGGTCCTCAAGCTGTGTCCGGATAAGTGACACGTCAGTAGTTTCAGTTTTTGGTGGAGAGGGTGCCTGTCGCCTGGGTTGTTCGGCAGATATGTCAATTCGTTTGAAGGTTGTTCCACTGGTCTTTGAATAAGCATTTTCATTAGCACCGGCCACCAAGTCTGAGTGGGCCACTTGGGGACAAGTATTAGTCCCTCTGATTGTTCCTTCTTGATCTTCTGCAGAACCTATCCAATTATGCTAAATGGGGGGAAAGCATAAAACTTATAATTCCTCCATGAAAGATGAAAAGCATTCATTGCTAGTGCCTCTGGATCTGGGTGATATGAAATATATGGTTTTACTTTATAGTTAATACGAGAAGCAAACAAGTCAATATTTGGTATAAAATTAAGTTTTTCACATGCTTGCTGAAACAGTCTGTTATTAAGGGACCACTCTGTGTTACGTCTACACTTCTTGGATTTTAGGTCGGCTTCAACATTTTCCTTTCCAGGATTTCGGGCAACTGTGATCCAAATATGGTTTGTGATGCACCAGTCCCAAATCGCTTTAACCAAATTATTTAACAGGAGTGAGTGGCTTGTGCCCATTTTATTAATTATAGCCTGAACCGTCGTGTTGTCCACGAGGACTAGCACATGTTTATATACTACCAGGTGTTTGTATGCTTTGAGACCTAAAAACACAGCAAGCAACTCCAGGTAATTAATATGATTAGCCTTCTCTATGGCTGTCCATAGGCCCCCAGTAGATGAGCCATTTACTGCACACCCACAACCTTGTGTGGATGCATCTGTATGAATAGTAATTTGTGGTTCTTGCCAATGTATTTCATTGACGGCAGTATCAATTGAGTGAACACACCACTGCAGCTCCTCTCTAGCTAGTGGTGTCAAACACATTAATGCATCAAAATTTCCAGCATTTTGTTTTAGGGCTTCTGTTTTCTCATGCTCCGTCAATCGATAATGTAGTGGGCCATACATTACCCCCGGAAAACTAGATATTATTAAGCCTACCACTTGTGCAACCTCACGAATAGAGGGCCTTTCAGATGCTAGGAGACATCTCACTGCTGTTTTCAACTTAGTTTCCTTTTCAGGAGTGAGTGAGACAGTCATAGTTTTGGAATTTAACAAAATCCCAAAAATACTAGAATTTGTGTAGGGGTGAAGACTGATTTTTTTGGGTGAGGCACAAACCCCAGGTTATCTAGCAGTTTGATGGTCTCAATGACATTGGCATCACATTCCTTATAATCATGACCCATTAAAAAAGAGTCATGTATGTATGGCGATGACACATGACCTTGTTGTCTCAATGAGCAAAACACTGGTTTCATTAGTTTAGTAAACTTTCTTGGGCAGCAGGCTAGTCCATTAGGGAGGCATGTATACTTATAAATAGTGCTATTCCAAATAAACTTCAGGTATTTCTGATGATTTTCAGACACCTGAATGGAGTAATATGCATCTTTGAGGTCTACTGATGCCATATAACAATTAGGTGTCATTAAGTTAATTGCGGTCCAAATAGAGTCCATTTTAAAATGCCTGTATACCACATTTTTATTCAATTCCTTCAGATTTAATATTAACCTGTAAGACCCATTATGTTTTGGCCGAAGGAAAATTGGGGAAATAAATTCCTCTTGCTTGTGTCCACTCAACGATAACCTGTTTGGTTAATAGTTGTTGAATCTCTTGAGCAATTGCTCTATTCTCCTGCTCAGAAAATTCATTAATCTTGTAACTCTGCCGCTGTGGCAGGGAAGAGAACTCAATTTGTTCCCCAGCAACCATAGATAAAACTTCCGTATCAGAAGTAATGTTCTGCCATTCACTCAGTTTTAATGCCAACTGACCTGTTCTAAACGTTTCCGTTTTAAACTTGAAATACGCAAGGACTGCAGACATGAGCTCTACTGAATTGCTTACCTGTAAATTTTTCAAAACTGAGTTATCTGCAGTATTTACTGCCACTGGGTGTTCCTCGACTGCAAGTCCTTCTTTGACTGGAACGAGGCCTTCGGTGGATGCTGTTTCCACTGACGACCTTTGGACAAAAAATGATTGCCCCTTCTTTGTCTGTTCTTCGCACTATTTTTGTTGTTATTTGACCAACTGGTCGAAAACCGGCTGCGTGCCTTCGATTGGCTAAGTCGGTCTTGTATCGTGGTATTACTGATTTTGTTTGAGGCACGAATGTCATTAAGCCTCGTTTGAAGACTATCTCCAAATAAATAAGCTGTTATTGGTACGTGCGAAGCGCATAAACTGCTATAGTCTTTATGCAAGTTGGGTTTAATGGCGTCACGTCGACGCGACGAAAGCTCACAGGAAGTGTGCCCGATTAAGGCCAAAGCATCTGTATTTAATTTTATGAGCTTGTCTAGCTCAGGCCGTTTTTTGTGCCTCATTTACACAAGCGTCTCAGTTGACTGTGCAAGAATGGCCTCCACTTTGGCTAAGGATTTCTGAAGCGATGTTGCTCGGAGATTGTTCTGTCTTGTTTTGTTATCGAGCTCTTCCCAAATTTCAGTGTTGACACGCGGGACAATCAACTTGTCACAGTTGGCTGGTCGGCAATATTTTTCAATTTTCTCTTTCATTTTTGCCTCATTTAGCTTGGTAGACCAGTGCTTATTTACAATGTCAGCCAGTTGCTGATTTATATCGGGACCGAGGTCGTCTTCCTGGTCAAAATCTTGCGAAATTTCGCTTAGCAAAGCGTCGTGCTCAAGTTGAGCACATGGGACGCTCGCTGCTGTGCCCTCTGTGGCTGAGTCAGCCGGGGGCTCTGTCATTTGGAGCAAGTTTTCCCCATCGCTAATATTGCTCTCGACATCCTCCTCCTTTTGTTCTTCGCTTCTTTCGTTTCTTAGCTGTAGGTTCTTCTGAAGCCCCCTTAGGTCCATGGTGCATCCGTTCCATCCGTTGCTCCATGGACGACATTCTGTCCGACATTTTGTCAAAGAAAACCTGCATAGCTTTTGGTATCTCTTCTTCCTTTTCCACCATATTTTCGTCATCTTCGTTCTCATTAAGTAATTTTGTTTCTTCATCTTCAGACGGCATGATTTCATCGACTTCTAAAGTTTTTCTCGCTATGCTTCAAATTCATGTTGACACACTCGCACATCTACGCGGGCAACTGAACACTTGATCTGCGTGCGCATATCTCACAAGACTTCTTAGTGACGTAGTCCAATGACGAAACAGAATTTGTCAACGGAGGAGAATTTCTGGGAACTATTTCCTTGGTGGTTACATCATTAAGAAATTTAACTCTTGGACCCTGTGCTGATATAACCTCATTATCATAACAGAAAAAAGAATTGGAGCCAATTTAGTTTCCTGAGGAATACCCCCATTGATGTTTGTGCGATAGATGTAGAACTACCAAAAGGCACAAAGTGCTAAAACAGGCTACAGTGCATATTAGAATTGGACAATTTGGCCCATAAAATCTTATGATCTATCAAATCAAATCCTTTGCAGAAATCAGCAAAAACAAATTTGTAGAACAGCTGGCTTTATCTAAAGCCTTTAAAACTAAGTGAAGACTGTACACTATTGCTTGATTAGTAGATTTACCAGCCACCGCAAATTGTTTATTGTCCAGTTGAGGTAGCATTGGTATGGAGGATTCTTGTTAAGGTAAGTGACCCAGTGATATGGGTCTAATATCCTTTTGGATAATGTGAGGTGGATTTTACTTGGGGATTGGAATAGCAGCAGCAGTCTTGAGATGTGGTTGCAAATGGCTGTCACGTAAAGATGCATTATAAATATTTGCAATCATGGGAGCAGGCTCAAAGGCAAAGGCAAACTGTTTCAGTACAATAGTAGGTATTCCATCTGGCCCAGGAGCTTTCCTAAGTTTTAAGCAGTGCAAGGTGTAGGCTTCCTTGAGTGTCATGAAGAGTTCCTGTGCTATATTTTCCACGCTTATATTTGATACAGTTTTCATTCGCAATGGAATAAAGTCAGAGATGAGGCTCAGAAAGAAGTCATGAATTCTCTTGTTCAATTCATCAGTTGTATCTATCTTGACCCCATCAATAAAGTGTTTCAACCACTGTCCCTTGTATCTCCCAACCCAGAGAGATGTTTTACTTCTTTCCGCCACTTACTCACATTGGTATCCTTCAGTTTTTTAACTTTAATATGATGGAATGATGTCTTGGCTTGTTTAATTGCATGTTGGACTTTATTTTGCCAGAGGTTGAATGGTGGAGAATGCTTGCCATATTGAGCTAAGGACTTTCGTCTCCTTATAATCCAGAATTTAATCTGGGTAGTAATCCATGGCTTATCAGAGTTATGTATGCACAGTATTTTAGAGGACAGATATTGATTGATCGCTGCAGTGAGGACCTTGTGAAATCTCTCAAACTTACTGTGACACGTACTCTTGGTGTAGACTTCTTGCCATGAAAATGATGTTATCCATTGGGCAAATTTGTGTATGCAACTGTCTCTAGTGTCACGTTTAAGAAGAACTTCTTTACTTATTATTGGTCGAGTCATTTCATCTTGTCTAACCAAGAAACAGCAGGTATCACTAGAGCTTATTTTTGCAATTGTTCAGGCAAAGCCCTGAATTTTGGTTTATTAGTCAAGCACCAGTCAAGAAATCCTGTATCATGAGTAGGAATTTTCACAGTTTGTGTCAATCCACGCTGGCACTTGAAACATTTAGAAAAATTACGTGTCAAGTTGGGATTATAGTCATTGACTATACACATCAGGCAATCCAGGTGTTTGACTAAATATTGCTCAACAGTCTTTTGAATATAATCACATAGCCTATTCTTATCATCCATTGGGCCTTGCGGAGGGTGATATATTACCCCAAATGATGAGAAGAAGCTTTTATGGCTGTGTTTTGTTAGGAGTGGTGGGAAGAGGAGTGGAGGGTATAGTAAAAAGATGAAAGCTTTGTGCAATGAAAGCGATTGGAGTGTATGAGAAGTGCCAAGTTTATTGTTGCAATAAAAGTCTGTAGAGAAAAGATTGTTGCCAGGGATGGAGAGTGGTGAGGCATGTAGCCAGTAACATACCACGTGTGGGGGAGAGGTAAGTGATAATTAGTGTGCATAGAACAGGGGAAGTGATGGAACCACAGAGTGAGATTGATTTTGAGTTTGTTGAGGTTGATGTTTATGAGAAAGAAAGTGAGAACATTGGAGGTAGTGATACAGAAATAAAACATATTTGTAGAGAGGTTTCACATATTTGTAGAAAGATTTCATTTCTTGGAGACAATGGTCTTAGAGTAACAAGTGATAAAGGGAAGCATACATTTGAACAGATGAAAGACCAACTTGTTCAAGAATAAGCAAAGTTCACAGTAGAAGGAGTTAGATGGCAGGGCAACCATGGGGCAGGCCGAAGGACCAAATACTGAGAAGGCTAGAAGATTCTGGAGTGAAATTTGTTCAATTGGCAAAGCACATGGAGCAAGCTAGTTGGCTGGGCGAGGTGAGGAACAAGATGAATCGTGTGGAGAAGCAAGGAGTAGTTAAGATATACATTGAGGATGTGGAGACTGGTATTTGGAAGATGGTGAATTAGAAGGAGCCTGAATAGTTCAAGATGATTTTGGTTTAAGAGCTTTCGATCACTGCATGGTGATCGTCAGATAAAGTACACATCTATTCAACTACCTATTAGCAGACTTGAGTTGGGTATACAGTTACAGCACGTAGATGTAATAGTTGGGCAGTATAATGAATTTAATGGCAAAACATTCTTTGCCTGAAAGTAAGGATGTTAAGCATTTTTGGATGGAAGTATAGGGAGAATTTATTGCTTTTTCGCAAAACTGAGGAAACAAATTTACAAGTCTTTTTTTGTTGCCATGTCTAAATTAAAATGACCTCTCTTTGTATTATTTCTAAAGTATGTTCTTGTGAATAAGAAAATATGTAATTGCATGCTAAACGTAATGCAGACTGACTTTGACATACAGTGGTAATTTTAACAATGGTAGTATTGTTTGTCTCTTATTCTTTTGTCTGTTCAGGCTGTGTCGTGTTTCTGCCGCCAGAGATATATGGTTGTACATAATACAGCATGTGCGCTCTACCAAGTAAGTATTGATAAGTTTATCCTACGTGGACTGCGAGCAGTAGCTCTATTTTTAGTTGGTCTGTTTGGTTTATTCATCTCAACTAGTCTTAGATGGGGCTAGTGAGACTATATTTAGAAAAGCCTGCTCACACCATTGTTCAAGATTTCAAAGTAACAAATATAGTGATTAACTACAAGCCTACAATAAGATTTTTGTAGTTTTGCATGGCGAAACAACAATATCAGTATTCGTTTGAG
>JAODVQ020419815.1:0-10872 GCA_025400075.2 Phenganax stokvisi | reverse complement strand
GGTAAGAAGCATTCTGATACACAAATGAAATCACCCCATAACTCGTCGGCTGTGAATATGATAAGACCGCACTCCTCAATTCCCGACTAAGGCCCATGTAAGAAAAAGATACCTCAGGGCTTATCATCCATGGCCGCTTAATGGGATTTTCTGCTAAGCCATCTAAAGCATCGATCTCAGTCGCATAGGCGCCACCTAAAGCAACGGACTCCACGCCTCCACCGATGAAAAGGAGCGATAACCCTGCCTCAGGCAAGTGCTGAGCCCAGGCTACATGAAAACATAGACCTACCATGACTCCCATCCAAACGATGGAGAGGCGTTTGCTTAGACTGCCGCACTGGCTTCCAAAAATACGTTTTTTTAAGTTCATGGACTTAAAAGTTTACCATAGAAACTTTTTAATCAGGAAAATATTTCATCGTGGTGTAAAGTACAGCTCAACACGTCGATTTTTGGCCTTTGTCTCAGGGGTCTTCTCATCATACACTGTCTGCAGTTCTCCATAAGATTCACATGTCATGCGCCGGGCTTCAATGCCCTGCTGCACCAAGTAGTTTTTGACTGCAAAAGCCCGCTCCAACCCTAAGTCCTCATTTTGTGTCTGGCTTCCTTCGCTGTCGGCATGTCCTTTTAAGATCAGATTCAAATAACCATAACGCTTCATCAACATCTCCACCTTCTCTAAGGTTTTTTCGGATTCTTTGACGAACGTTGCTTGTCCGCGTTCAAAGAGAATATTTTCCACCAGTGGTAAGTGACGAGATCCTAAAGCCTTTTTGTCTTCTTGAAGGGTGCGAGACAAAGGAGATGAGGAGCCGCCTAAGGAATGTCGTAAAAGGTTCACTTCTTTTTGAACGATCTTCCATCCTTCATGTTGGATATTGGTCAGGAGAAAGAGATAAAAGCTGTCCTCTTCATAAGGGTTGCCTTGGCTATCCTTCCAGAGGTATTCGATCGTACCTGTTAAGGGGTTGAGGCGCTTCACTTCTTTTTGACGGTACCACTTTTGCTTGACTTGAACGTGAACGGCGGCACGTTTATCTTGGATGATCAACACTTCCATCAGCTTAAAGTCGGCTATTTTAGGGTGATGGGCTTGCTTGATCAGGAGGGCTTCAAATTCCTTCAAAAGTAGGTATTGCTGATGATATTTTGAAAACCGAAATCGTTCATACAGTTCGGTGGAGGCATATGCATTAGACAGGTAGTCTTTCAATTCCAATGTGCTAAAATGCTTCTCCCAGTCGCCTGTTTGATGACTTCTAAGGTGTTGCTTAACGGCTTCTTGAGGCGTATGATACGTGACATGACGGGAGGTTTCATGGTCTCTTTGATTTGATTTTAGAAAGAAGTCCCCGTCCATCGGGCGTTCGGTCTGCACCCGCATCAGGGCTTCATTTTCCACCACATTCACTGCTATTGGCTTTATTGGATAGTGTAGATGATGCTGTCTAAGTTTGGGGTTTGGATAAAACACACCTTCTACAAAGACCCTACCAGGACGCTTAAGGGCAATCCAACGAGACAAATCAATCCGCGTCACAAAGCGTTCTTGATAACCCAATTCTATGCGTTTTTTGGACGTATGTTTCTCATCATCGGCGTTGTCTTCCCTTAGAGAAAGCCACTTCAAATATGCAACATTAAGCGGTGACGTATGACCGTCTTCATCACGAACCATGAACTCAAAATGCCCATATCCACCCTCATAATCGCAGCGAAAAATGCCTTCGCTAGGTGTGTCGTTCTCAACGCTAAAACGGAGCCACACCGCCTCCCCTAGCCTGTAACGCCACTGTGTCGCCTGCAGATGAACCTTCAGACGCGGTAAGCTTCGCTCCTCACCCAGCGCTTTTTGAATGCGGTTCGTTTCCTGCCCGTTTACGGTTCCTACCCAAAAAAGACTCCAGCAGAGGCACCCTAGCCCCATCCAGCCCATTCTGCTTTTTGAATGATAAGTTGCCTTCATTGTGTCACGCTACTACCTATTAACCTGTAACCCTTTTATTTTCGGAGGATTGTGTACTTAAGTTAAGATTTAAACGCATGTAACCAAAAGAAAGCTCTCTATAAGAGAGCCTCCCTTAAACCAATCGGTAAAAACGTCTTGCATCTTTCAACCTATTTTTTTCATCAAATAGCACGCCTTCTGCTTTTAGCCTTTTCTTTTTTTCGCGAATACAGTCACCTTCAGATGCACCCTTATACCCCCCTATGTGGCGATTTTTACGTATCACACGATGACAAGGCACCTCTGTAGGAGCATAAGGGTTCTTTCTCAAAGCCACTCCTACCGCACGTGAACCACCTGATATGCCTATGAGTTTAGCAATCTCTTCATAACTGCTCACAAAGCCACGTGGTATCCTCTTAACGCCTTCATAGACCTTTTTTTGATGCTCTGTAAGCGTCATGACCCTTCCTTGCCTCCTCATAACGTACGGTAACACCTTAGTTTACGTTAACGGCAATTTCCAGGAGGTGAGACTGTCCATCTATCGGTTCATAAGGGTTCGTCTCCGATGGCGCCGTGCTGAGGTCTCGGAGCCTGCCTACGTAGACCTTCACATAGATATACTGCTTGCCTGCTGTCGGACGCGTAGCAAAGAGGGCATTCACCTTAAGCGCATCCAATGCATAGAGCTCTACAGTGGTGGGATCACTGGACGTTACTTGGTTGGCTTCAAAGCTGCCCGCTTCCACAGAAGTGCTTTTACCTGCAGGAAGATCGCTATGGCCGTTCGTTAAGACCTCAAAGATAAGCCGTCGTGTATTGCCTTCACCTATAATGTGTGAAATAGGGTGTGCCCAGGTCGGCACGGTTATGTCGGGCAAGTCCATAAACTTGACATTAGTAGCAGGCGCCGTGATGGTAACCATGTGCCCCGCAGAAACATGGGTGGTGACTGTATTGGACTCAAACATGACCTGAGGTCCTTTTATGGCAATGTCTAAGGTAAATGTGCTATATGCATTGGCGTTCACCTTTGTCTTCATGCTTCCCGTACCTGCGGCAATATAAGCCCGTATCTTAACGCGAGCACTTGCATTCACATAGCGATCGGCGACTGTGATGGTAGCGGGAGTGATTTTTAGGGTGTTGTGATTGTCAATGGTAAAGATAGTTACCGTACCAAATATGGGGTAGGTAGCCCGATTAAGGCGTACATCGTTTAAGAGTCTATTATTAGAATCATAGAACGTAATGAGCTGCTCCACTTCATAGAGGAACGACTGTCCTGCCATTAGAGAAGCCGCTGCATCGGCCTTTAAGAGGTCATCCAAATCCGCTGTTTCCTCCCTATTGCCTGAGGGCGTGAACGCAAAGTCCACAGTTCCTGACATATTGGTTATGAAGGATTGAAACAAGTACACATCCCGTGTGCCGTTACTTATCGAGAAGAGTCGGGTATCGATTACTTTATTTTTATCGGTATCTTTGTCTTTGGTGTCTTCTTGTTCTTGGTCTATGGTGTCCGATGTGGATTCTTGACATGCAGCATGCATGAGCCCCATGAAAAGTAGCAAACCCAAACCTAACAGTCGCAGCCTATGTAATGTGGATCTTTTTTTCATAAATAATCTCCCCGTATCCATGACAACAGTCACTCTAAGTCATGTTGCAGTAACCAGAATGACAGCCATGTTCCTACCGCCTTTTAAGAATGCCTCCTCTAAGGCTTCCTTTTAACGGTAAATGATTTTATCATATATGTATTCATTTCAAAAGACTATTCATGACTTAAGGCCTCTTCATGCTGTCCGCTCCTTCGCCGCACCATATTTTAAATATACTTGTCTTAGCGATTTTTCTAAGCATTAGCCTCTTGGTTCTTGCCCGCAGGTGGAATGTTCCTTCTATTCCGCTGCTTTTGATCACAGGAATTGTCTTTGGACAGGAGGGCTTTAACCTGATTCGAGTCGATGCCTTAGGTCCTTTTTACAAGACGTTAATCTCTCTCTCAGTGGCTATCATTCTCTTTGAAGGCGGTTTGACTTTAGACTATTCGGGATACCGACATATGAATAAGCCCATTAAGCGGCTCTTAACGTTAGGCGTTATCAGTACGTGGCTTCTCATAACCTTTTTTATCTACGTTGTTTTTTCCTATTCATTTCGATTTTCGATGCTTGCGGGGAGTCTCGTGATCGTGACAGGTCCTACCGTTATTCTGCCGATTCTCAGGCGCATTAACCTGCAAAAGAACCTCCAAAATATCCTTCACTGGGAAGGCGTTCTTGTCGATCCTATTGGTGTTTTTATTGCGGTGTTTTGCTTTGAATTTTTTATCAGTGATCTGGCTTCTACGGCTTTGCTGCAGTTTTCATTACAATTTATCTCGGGGATTGGAGTGGGGCTTTTATCGGGCTTCATCTGCGTCACTCTCTTGCGCAGGAGGCTTATTCCGCAGGATCTCGTGAATATTTTTGTCTTGTGTGTTGCCATTATTACCTACGGCATCTGCGATAATATCGTGCCCGAATCCGGCTTACTGGCGGTGGTCTTAGCTGGCTCTATTATTGGCTTCAAGAAACCCATTCCAATGGAAGGCATCAAACGTTTTAAATTGGAGCTTACGCAGATCTTTGTTGCTTTAATTTTTATCTTACTCTCGTCAAGCCTCAAGATCTCCAACTTAACGTTATTTGGTGCTCAGGGGCTTTACTTGTTAATTTTTGTTATTTTTGTGGTGAGGCCCTTTGCTGTGATGGTCTCTACGTTTAGAACGGGGCTTCATTTGAGAGAAATTCTTTTCTTATCATGGCTTGCGCCGCGTGGCGTTGTGGCGGCTTCGATGGCAACTCTATTTAGCATTTCCCTTAGGGAAGAAGGCATCCAAAATGCATGGTTCATTGAAACCTTCACGTTTGCTGTGATATTAACCACGGTTCTTATGCAGGGCTTCACCGCAGGTATAACCGCTAAAGGTCTTCGCGTCCAACGCGAAGACTTGAACGGCATACTCATCATTGGCATTCATCCTTTTTCCGAATATATCGCTGATTTTCTCACGCAGTATGCTAAAAAAGAAGTGACGTTCATCGACAAAAATCGAGCAAAAGTTCGCCAAGCCAAGGCCAAAGGATATCACGCCTTAGCTGAAGATTCCATGGATATCACCCTTCTTGAAGATCCACGCTTCTCTAATATTAGTATGTTATTTGCCTTAACCGACAATGAGGAGCTGAATCGCTTGGTCGCCTCTCAATGGGCTCAGACCCTAGGCCCCAAAAACGTCTATAAGTGGTACGCCTCCGATAACCAAGACAATACACATGACTCCTATAATGACCTCTGGACCTCCCTACCCAAGCCATCCGTCATCTCCCATGAACTCCTAGAACATAGCGCTTCTATAAACGTACGCCTGCACACAAACGCCCCTGAGAAACAGACAAACTTCAAACAAGATAACTCTATTTGCTTACTGGCTACATGGAAGGATGAACTGATGATGGATCCGCAAAAAAGAGATAGCTTCATGCAAAAATCCGATAAACCTCTCAATGTCCTAATGCTCACTCGCACCAAAACGCCTTAATGGCCCTGTAAGGACTGCCTCCGAAAGGCTAAGATTTTTTGTACCTCCTCATGCATGTTGGGAAGTGACGGCTCACATCCCGTTCCAATAATGCGATACGTTCCACTCGGCGGGAAATGCACCAAAAATACCCCCTGAACGGCAATGCCTAAAGCGTCTTCTAATAAAAACTTATAAAGAGAGGACTGTAAGGCATATTTATTCACGTCACTTTCTTGAAGGTGGTCAAGCGGACTGCGAAATAATTGATGTTGATTGGTCTCGCGAATGGCCTGATTGGTCTTCCAATCCAATAAGTAAAAACGACCATTAGATGCTAACCTCACAAGACAATCAAAGGTTCCCGCAAGTTTAAGCTCATGGTGAGCCACGATTGTTTCCATCGCTATGAGCTCATAACGCTCCTTATTCTTACGCCAAAAATGATGGAACTCCTTCACTTGATGATGTATCGGCGTCTGAATGGGCAGGCGGTAGTTTTCCCTTAAATACGTCTCCACATAACGATGAAACTCCGTACCACGCACCGTAGAATATTCCCGACGTGTAGACCACATGGTACGAAGGGCTTTTGCAGACATGGGTTTACGTTTAGCGACGCGTTCGGAGATCGCATGTGCGTCAAATCCGCTACTAAACTCGTTGATAAGTGCAGAAACTCCTATGTATTCCTCTTCCCCCATGGTGTAGCGATGTTGCTCTTCATCAAAAACGATTTCCGAGAAGGCGGACTCTAGGGTGGCCTTCAGGCTTTGTTTATCGGGAAGGCTTATCTTACTGGGCACTGTTGTCTTCACCTTAGTTGCGCCTCTGTCCCATGCGTTCGACTTCTAGGAAATGGTGACTTTCAACGGGCTGCACCGACAGACGTATACCGGGCTTCACCACAAGCATCCCCCTAAGTGTAGATGACGCCTTCATTGCTTTTAGGCTTACAGGCTTCAAAAAACGGCTCAGAAAGGCAATGTCTACCATATACCATATGGGATGGTCACGACTCGACTTAGGGTCATAGTAAGGGCTATTTTTATCCCATGCCGTGTGATCCGCATACCCCGAACGAATGACCTTGGCTGTGCCATAGACGCCGGGATACGGCTGGTTTCCCGAATGGTAAAAAAGTACCTTATCCCCTTGCTTGATGCTATCGCGCAAAAAATTACGCGCCTGATAATTGCGTACTCCTTCCCAATAGCACGTCTTATCCCTCTCTAAGTCTTCAATCGAATATACGGAAGGCTCACACTTCATCAACCAATATGCCATGACGTATCTAGGTTAAGTTTACCATTGCTTCAAATGTTTGTGCAGTGCATCCCTTTATTTAATTGGGACATCATGCTATCATTAATGTTTATAGGATAGAAGTGATATTGATGTCGATGATGCCCACTCAGTCCAAGCAGGTCTTACGTACGGCCTTACTCAAGAAGCGGCTGGCCATAGCCAAGTCCAAGCATTCAGCGTGGTCAAGGCTGATCTGCAAGCGCCTGAAGGAATTCTTATCTCAACGTTCGTATACCACTCTCATGGCCTACGCACCCTACCGTCAAGAAGTGAACATCATGCCCCTAGTCGAGGAACTCATCCCTATAAAGCATGTATGCTTCCCTAAAGTCACCGGTGGCCATGACATGCAAGCCCTAACGTGCTCCGATATAAACCGCTTAGAAAAAGGAACCTACGGCATTCGTGAAGTGGAAAGTTCAAGCGAAGCCAACGCGTATGTCTCTGATCCCTTAGACATTGCTTTAGTGCCTGGTGTTGGCTTTAGTGCGTCTAAGTATCGATTGGGTTATGGCAGGGGTTATTACGATAGGTTTTTGGCAAAGCATCCAGGCACCTTTAAGCTCGGCTGCTTTTTTGAATGTCAATACACCGATCCATGGCAAGTAGATTGTTATGATATTCCTTTACATGCCATTATTACAGAAGAGACGATCTATGCTTAAAAATGCCCTTTTTTTGTTGTTTGCGATGATAGCAAGCTTGTCGGTCTATCTAATGATAAGCGGTATATTTTATCTATATTACCAGAAGCAACATGCCCAAAACCTGACAGAAAAAATGGCTAGAAAATGGTTGCGCTACATGTTTAAATTAACCCGATCAAATATCACTGTAGAAGGACGTGAAAATTATCATAGTCACAAAAATTACCTTATTGTAGCCAACCATCAATCGACTTTTGACATTCCTATCATGGGTTTTTTGGACCTGCCGTTTTCTTTTATTTCCAAAGAAACCTACTTTAAGTGGCCTCTAGTCGGGCTTGCCATGAAAGCTGCGGGATATATCTCCATCAACCGAAGCGATCGTAGTCAATACACACAAGCCCTTCATGTGGCGGCACACCAGATTTCACACTTGAAGCGTTCGGTCATGCTGTTTCCCGAAGGAACGCGTAGTATGGATGGTACGATCAAACCCTTCAAGGGAGGAGCCCTGAAAATCGCAACGCTATGTGAAACCGATGTGGAGGTCTTACCCTTAAGTATTTACGGCACCAAGGATATGATGCCCAAAAAAGCCTTTCGAGTTAAGCGAGCCCATGTCGTTCTCAAGATAGCGCCTCCTATTTGCATTCCTCATGATTACAAGGCCTATTCTCCTGAAAAAAAAAACGCCTTACTAAAGCAAATAGAAAACACCATAAAAGCCAACTACGACGCATGTCAAAAAAAATTGCTTGCTTAGTGGGTGTTTTTTTTCCTTCAAAAACCTGCATCATGACTGGGCTTATCGTTGCCCTGACCTTCAAGTACGTATTCGCTCAACCTTTTCATTACCGCAACACATACCTTGATTCCAACCATCGGCTACATCACGAAGACTTTATCATTCCTCACAGTCTCTATATAAAGCGTTCCAAAATCATCATTCCGTCTCATGAGAGGTATATTGTTCGCAAAAACACCTTCGTCATGGTGGAGCCTCAAAAATGGCTTCCTCATGGGAGAGTGGTCATCGGCGAAAAGCACTATCAAGGTACGTATCAACTCTTTGTCACTTCAAACACTTCTTTACTGGTTCAAGACATCAAAAGCCGTCAACAAAAAACCTTAATCATGCAAGTGGATGATATCGCCCCGCATGGTTGGTTTCACTTCATGGGGCCTCATCAGTACTCCCATTCCAACCAAGTGTCCATTTTGCCGTCGACGACGTTGCATATTGTATGTGTAGATAACGTGTTTTCTTCTTCTAAGTGGGTGCTGCATACAAATGAATCTTTAGCTCTAGAGGAAGAAAACTTCACGAAGGTTCCGATTACTTTTAAAACAAAAAACACGACCTTAACGCTTCAAGTAAGTGATCCCTTAAACAATGTCCAGACTCAGACCCTTCACGTCACACACGATACACAAGCCCCACGCTTGTGGATACATGTAAGCCTAAGTGAAGGCATCCAGTCACCTTCTCAGGAGGCATACACCCTTCTCTCTAAGAGTGCTGAGGAAAAAACCTTTTCCTTTAGCCAAAAAGCCCTTGTTTTCTTAAAAACAGAGTACGCAAATGAAGATATATATTACCTTCACTTCACCAAGAAGGAAGCCTTACTCCTCTCAAATTTTCCACCTCAGACATGGCTCTCATGGAAAGCACCGCTTAGCATCGCCCATGAAAGTCACTTATATTTCTACGCCAAGGATTTCTTAGGGAATACCACCCCCATAAAACATTTGGTCTTCAAAAAAATCAGGTCTATGAATACGCATATGATCAAACCTCATTAAGCACGCACACCTTTTCACAAAAAATATCAATGAACTTTTCAAAATGCCGATGCTAAGGCTATGTGTCTATACCCATCTAAGGCCTTTCTTAAAAAGAATCTGTTTATCGTTACTATCTTGTTTATCAGTGCATTGGGTCTTTTAATTCCTTTGGATGTAAAGGGCACCTACACCGCAAAAATAAGAGATCTGGTCATGATAGAAGGCATTAAGAAAAATGTCTTTACAGGCTATGGCTTAGTCGTTGGCTTAGCGGGCACAGGAGATAGCCAAAACGCCTTAACGAGAATGAGCTTAACGCGTTATTTGAAGTTTAGTGGCGTTCAAGTAAGCGATGAACGCTTAAACACACGAAACGTTGCTGTTGTGGCTGTCAGTGCTTCCGTCAAAGGATTTGCTCAGAAGGGCGATGCGGTACCTGTGCAGGTGGCTTCTATCGGAGACGCAAGAAGTCTTGAAAATGGACTCTTATTAACCACCACATTAAGAGGTCCCGATAAACAAGTCTATATTGTCGCTGAGGGCATCGTACATACCGGAACCCATAATAACCGACGAGCGACATTACCTGCTGGCGGCATTATAGAACGTTCCCTTGGTACCATGCAGTCCCTCCTAAATAACCGAAGATCTCTCACCTTACGCTTGAAACACGCTTCCTTTGAAACGATGGATGCTCTGAGAGAAAGGCTTCAAGGCCTTACCTCCTTATCCATAGAGGCCATCGACAATCAACATATCGTACTGCGTTCTCAAAATAATGATCCGATTTCCTTCAAAAACATCTCTGACTTCATGAATATGGATATCACCATTAATCCTAAGGCAAAAGTGGTTATCGACAAAAAAACAAAAGTTATTGTTGTCGGTGGGAATTTACGTATTGGTTCGATCGTGATCTTACTAGATGACATGAGCATTCAAATTGGTAACCCCGCCGATAGCAGTGTTCCATCTTCCAAAAACCTCTTCCCCAATAACACCACAGCACACGACCTTGCGGAAGGACTGCGACTCCTTAACGTGACTATAGAAGAAATGATTGCTATCTTTGAAGCCTTAAACCAAAGTGGCGCCATGAATGCGGAGATTATTATACAATGATACCGGCTTCTATCGACGTACCCAGCCCTCTATCCCTCAGTCATGTAACACCTTCTAAGCTTCCTGCAGAAGTGTCTTCAAAATTGGATTCATTCGACACGTATTTAAAAACGGCTTCCTCTAAGAATTCCCATGAAGAAATAAAACAACCTCTACCCTTAGCCAAACGGGATACGCCCCTAAGTCGTCAAGTTGCTTCTTCCTCTCATGCCGATTCCCTCATGGAAGCCTCTCAGCAACTAGAGTCCCTTATGATCAAGATACTATTCAAGCAAATGAAAAAAAGTCTTAGCAGCGACAACACCAGCCATCTCCACTGCCCCTCCCATTCATCTACCAATGTAAATCCTGAAACCCATTTGCAGGCCTTCGGGTTCTAAAGAAAGACATTTGATGTCGGAAGAGAGAGGGGGTGGCATTTTTTTTTACGTATTGTCATATATTTATTTTAACGTTTCCTGGACGTGCAAAAGTTTTTCAACCCC
>JAODVQ020419708.1:0-10874 GCA_025400075.2 Phenganax stokvisi | reverse complement strand
GAGGCTGTGAACTGCCTTGCCATGTGAATCTGCCCAGCCTGTGCTGTATGCCGTGCCGTCCGATGCCAGTCGTCCAGTGGTATGGATGCATTGGTTTTTGGCATGTCACTTCTGTTTATATATATATATATCCTAGACACTGAAGAGTTTAATAATTTTTGAACTATTGGGCTTGTGAACGCAAAAGCACGCAAAAAGCCGCAAATCTTGAAAATCAGGCTCAATGTCCCATTTGGTCCAAAAGTGCAGAAATCACTGTTTGGAGAACAAGAACATCATATCAGAGCAGATTCTTCACCACTCCGTGGTTGGCTTAAGATATACATGATATCCATGGTGCAATCACCTCTTAAGAAACAGGATCGATGAGAAATGTGCCAATTGTCTATATACCATATTTTACGCTCTACATACACCATGTCCATCCTGTGCGGATTGGCCCTGCTCTGAAGGTGAGCCCCTGCCCAGCTTTTTTCCGAAGCTTTGCTGAGCAATCATCCATGTGCATTGCCAAAAGGTTCAGCCTCAGTGATGTGTGATGCACTCGGCCGGTCCACTGTGGCATTCAAAGGCTCAGCACAATGTACACCCATTGTACATCTTCAGATTCTAGCTATATATGGCTTTCACAACGTTCATGTTGCATATAGCGTTCAACTGTTTCAATGCTTTTCAGCAGAATGGCGCACTCATCCCTTGCTGCGCAATGGGAAGCGGTTGGGTCGATCCGTGATAAGGCACGAAGGTTGGAACTTGCTACTTGTCAAAACATGTCACAACAAAACATCACATGCGTGCAAAATTATTTCACTATAGTGCGCTTGTTATGTGCGTGCTTTGTGTGGGTGCAATGCATATGGTGGAGCACTTTCTTGGCACTGGTGCTGAGGTGGGGTTTCCAGGAGACATCCTGGATCGTGATGCCGTCAAGGCAAACTTGGAGGTTGTCAAGCTGGCTGCAGCCACTTTGGGGTTGAGAGTTGGGATCGCATGCTGCACTGTTCATGTCATGGCGCTGTATGACCTCATGAAGATCCCTTGCCCTAGACACTCTGCATGTTTATGTTTGAGAGGATGTGCAGTAGATATCGTAGATTGGGATTCTGTCAAGGTGTGTGCAGGCTTGTATGTGCACTTTTGCATTCACAGTGCATGTGTAGATGAGCATTTGCAGGCTGCCTCAATGCATGTCCAAGGATTGACCTGTGAGACACAAGGATGGCAACTGAAGCGACTCTTGAGCTTCACCAAGAACCGTTTGGTCAATAGGCCCAATCGTCCCAGAGATCCCCAGCTTAGAGAGCTCATGACTGCCATTGGCGTGGACTGGCCATCGGCAAAGGTAGATGAGACAGATGAGGATTCTTCGGATGATAGTGAGGAAAGTGGTTCAGAAGGTGACAGTGAGGAGGACACTCCAATTCCAATTGGTGATGATGCTGCTGGTGATGGTGCAGTTGAGACTGTGACTAATGATGTGGAAGGGCAAGCGCCACCTTTGTGTATGGAAAGTGTGGGCACACAAATGAAAGGTAGTGAGGGAGGTGTGGTTTTTATGTTTTGCTTTTGTCAAGCGTCGTGCACTTGCATTCATTCTTGCCGTTTTTGTGGGCTAGCCTACCCAAAAAGGTGATGCTGTCAGCACTGTGTCTGCATCGGTGAGCCCTTCAAGTCATTGTGGAGAAGCTTCAATTGCCACTCCACCTCCCAAGAATGTCGCGCCTGCATTATTTACACCCAGTCCTGCCTTTGATGCCTGGCTAATGTATGTAGTGGGGAAAGTGCAATGGAAGCAGTGCTTTTGACACATTAACGGTTTTTTGCGTGCTTTTGTGTTCAATACCCAAGAAACAGTTTCAGTGTCCAGTATATGTATAAACACCTATAGTACAGCATATATGCGCTCCCACTTATTTTGAGGATCCAAGAGCTCGGCTACAGAAACTTCTGGAGCTCGAGAGGCATCTCCAGAACCTCAAGCGTCTAGAAGCTCTGGCTGAGTCCATCCCCAAAACCAATCCCATTGCTCGTGGCATCTTGCCTTTGAATACAAACCAATTCATATAATGGAAATGTACTACTGTAAGTTAATTTGCCATCGATGTGGAACCGAGTGGGTTCAATATTCTGTGCACAAGGTATCAACTGCGACACCTTGGACACCTTACCCATGGACATAGATGCTGTGGACAACTATCTGCATCAGGAGCTCCCTTCAAAGAGTCACGCTTTCTACTTTTTGCTGTCTGACTGCATACAACAAAGATAACAAAGCATATGGGCTTTCCTTCCAGGAGGTCTTCGCCGTCAAGAATGCTGACCCTGTGGCCACCCAAACCTACAAGGACTTGGGGAAGTTCTGTCCCACTGATTTTGCATGGTTCTGCAGCTCTGCAGCGCATCACCCCTCTGGGCCCTCATAACCTAGATATGTGCTTCACGGTTGACTAGTTCTACCATTGCAAACCTGTGTGTGCAGGAAGTCGGACATCCTGATCAACCTCAAGAAGCTCCATTGGGATGCCCTGCAAACACGACCAAGGTGGGACATGCAGCAAATGCAGCCCATTTCTTGAGAAAGATATCGAGTAGCAGTGTCTGGCAGCCCATGTCTTGCACTACGTGAAATGTTCTTTCGAAAGAAAACATATCTTCATTCAGGACCTGGCCCATGTTCCTGCACCTGAAGCTCCTCATGACTCTGTGGCCATTTCTGAGGCACAGTTTGTAGGTCTCCCTTGCATGATAGTAGAAAGCTGTAATATGCTGTAATTAGCTACATGGCTAGAGTCTAGAGTCTAGAGTTCAGCCAGTGCCTGATTTGACTTGCCATCCCACAAAAAGCTTCTGTGCAGATGGTTGCTGGTGGTCGTGTGCCTGAAGATCCTTTACAAAGATGCCCTGCGGAGAGTGCTGAGGTTGGACACCATGTACAGGGAAACCACAGCATATTGATTGGAAGTTTGCACTAGTCCAAAACACACATGACTTGTCCTGGTGAGGATGTTGTTGCGCTTGACAGTGTCCCAGAGGACTGGCCATCGCTAGCATTTCTATAGCAAAAACAAAATAAGAAAAACATGAATATAGCTGCAATAGAGGGTCTACCGTCTACATGCCACCTGTTTGGGACTGTCTGGGTGCTCGCGCATCTGATCAAGCAGTTGCAGGATGCTGGTCCTGCAAATGAAGTTTGTGCGCTACAGAATCGAGGCAGTGGTGAGGAGAAACAGCCATTTGAATGGTTTAGGCATTATAGCCTTTTGTGCAGTTGTGATTCTCATCTTGGGGCAAAAGCTCAACTTTTTCACATATATAACAGTTAAAACTTAAAGCAATGTGAGCAGCTAGGAGCTTCCTTTGGGGCAAGCTGCTGCGACTCCTCCTTTGGGGCAAGATGCTGTGACTCCACACCATGTGGGTGTGCATCAGGAGACCCCATGCTTGGTCCTACTTAGGGCAACCGACAACAATGCAACGTTTTGAGCTCTTTGGGTTGCTTTGGCAATGCCCCAAACCTCTTAGAACGGCATCCAAAAACTACTTTTGGGGCATTGCTGCCAGGAAAGGCCAACAGCAAATCTGTCTTTTTGGGGTGCCCTTTTTTCGCTTCAAATGACTTCTATCCATGCCCAAAAAAGGGCACCCCAAAAATTGTCTCTTAGGGTATGGTGGCTCATGTTGGCAAGCTTGAATTGTGGGTGTAAGCAAGTCCTTGAGGAGACCAGAGTCCCTGAAGTGCCAATGACCGCTGTGGTGGAGCAGGACATTCCATTGTGTTCTGTCCAAAAAAAGTATATATCCATTTGCTTATACAATGTACCCTGGCGCAACCCCATGGACAGTGACCAGATTGTCCTGCTAGCAGCGACCCAGGAGACAATTGCAGAAGCTGCGCCTGATCGTGGCATGGAAGTGGTCGCTGAGGATGAGGACGGTGCACTTGTTTGTGTTTGGGGGTCAGCAGGGCTTGTGCTTGTCTGTCATACATGCCTATACTTGACCAGGATCAGGGCTTTGTCCCATATTCACAACGCATCCGTACATACTTTCAACGCTGGCCTGGGGCTATGGATCCATTTAAGGACACGTAGCTAAAGCATGCGAACCCCCTTTAGTATGGATATGTCGCACATGGTTTGACCCCAGGAGAATCCTACTTCGAAAGAAGATGGTGTGCAGGAGATGATTGACACACAGTTTGATACATAACCTAGCTGCATGATAGCTGGCCTTTTTGGCTTAGATGTTCATAAATGCAAGCGCATGAAGAGGTATGTTCTATAGATAGTCAACAAATTGCATATTGTAAGTTCTAGAGCTGAATGTGTGCAGGACTTGGAACAACAAATCCTTTGTCAGCTGGAACGGCCTGATTGCATGAAAAACACATTTGTTCCTCCAACTGTTCAATGTCCAACGAAACCAAAGGGCAGAAAGAAGAAGCAACAAGGTGAACCAATGGTAGCGCCTCGCCCATCAGCTGCAGCCTGTGGGTTTTCGACAGTGGGCTTGACAGATGAGGAAGTACGTGAAAGGTTAGCAGGATACACAAATGATGAGGTCAGTGCTGAGGAGGAGGAAGAACAGCCACGGAAAAGCAAGCCTAAGAGAACACGAAAGGGAAGGAAGGTTGACACTCCAGAGGAGGAGGGGCAGGAGGAGGAGCATCCACGTGAAAGCAAGCCTAAGCAAGCGCGAAAGGGTCGGAAGAACAATACAGAGAAGGAGGAGGAGGAGGAGGAGGAGCATCCACAGGGAAGCAAGCCTAGGAACAAGCGAAAGGGAAGGAAGGTTGACAATGCAGAGGAGAAGGAGGAGGAGCATCCAGAGGAAAGCAAGCCCAAGAACAAGAGAAAAGGAAGGAAGGTTGACAATGCAAAGGAGGAGAAGGAGGAGGAGCATCCAGAGGAAAGCAAGCCCAAGAACAAGAGAAAGGGAAGGAAGGTTGACAATGAAGAGGAGGAGAAGGAGGAGGAGCGTCCAGAGGAAAGCAATCCCAAGAACAAGAGAAAGGGAAGGAAGGTTGACAATGCAGAGGAGGAGAAGGAGCAGGAGCATCCAGAGGAAAGCAAACCTAAGAACAAGCGAAAGGGAAGGAAGGTTCACAATGTGGAAGAGGAGGAGAAGGAGCATCCACATGAAAGCAAGCTCAAGAGAGCAAGAAAGGGCAGGAAGAACAATACAGAGGAGGAGGAGGAGGAGCATGCGCAGGAAAGCAAGCCTAAAAACAAGCGAAAGGGTAGGAAGGTTGACAACGCAGAGGAGGAGGAGGAGTGTCCATGTGGGGAAGGAGCCAGCAGTTGTGAGATCAGCAAGGAATACAGGAAAGCTGCTAACGCGCAGAAGCTCAGCCGTAAGAGTGCCGCCTATCACAAGGCTGCCAGGCAGGCAAAGGCAAATGGAGCATCAAAGGAAGAACAAAAGGCTGCTGGCAAAGCTGTTTCTTGGTTAACTGTAGACCTATGTCAGGCTGCTGTTAATTGCACATCTGTTTGCATGCATATGTATATAAAGAGTCTTTCTCTCTGATGTTCCATCTACTATAGGCTTACAAAGCTACTGAGTGAAAGCTGGGCCGTGAGTCATCTATTTTGTGGGTGCTAGCATAATGCTGGCAGCAGTTTTAGAACAGGTCTACATAATGGCTGTTCTTGGGGTTCTTTTTGGGTTATTTTCGCAGAAAAGCTGAATGAAATGACCGAATGTGATGCACTGTCCGATTGAACACGCGCACGCTGTGAAATCAGCAATGTTTCTGATCATGTGTATGGACAGCACGGCGGTCAAAATGAGCCCATTGCGCTGTTTTGTGCATGTGCCTGTTCATCTTGTGTGGCGTGTGAATGGTATACCTTTAGAACTTAAAGCTGTATAGACTAGAGCTCTTGTTTGATGGCTATCCCAAGTGGAGAATGGAACGGTAAGGGTATCCATAGTGTGGCCATGTTTGAACCGCTGCGCAGGTGATGGGGTACCTAGCTCGTCTCGCATCCAAAGGTGCAACCGGCCAATTGAACTGCTGGGTCGACTGTGGAATCAAATAGGTATCATCGAACGAGTGAAGCTCGTCGCATCGTCCACTGTGCAGCAAGAGTGAGTCGAGCCTCCAATGGCACTGCTGGTCGCATCATCCATCGTGCAAAATTTGTAGATCAAGCCTCCAACGGTGCAGCTGGTTGTTTCAGTAGAACCTAGAACATGCGGCAACATTTACCATATCCTGCATGCGTGACAGGAATAGGGTTGTGCTACAGTAAGCCTTTTCAGAGATGTTGTGTAGTGACTGTAATGTGGATGCATTTAAGAGTTAGGAATCTTGCACCTGAAGCTGTGGTAAGCCATGCCGCCTCCCGTGGACTCTCCGCTCATCCCATTGGTTCAATTGGGAGCACCAAAGGTCACGGTTCATATGAGCAATATGCTGAAGTGTGTCACAATGATATTGGAAGCGCTTCTACCATGTGGCTACTTATACTATGTAGTCTGATGATACCATTCACTGTGCGAGGTTTTCATTGCCATAGTGCCAACCTAAGCTTGATTTCATATCAAGCCTCCCATGCAGGTTGCATGTGTTTGTGTTTGCTCTTGTCCAGAATAGACTGGTTGCACGGGGCCAAGGTCTTACTTTTGCTATGGGCTGAAGAATCAAGTAGCCCTTGCTGGCAGTGCATTGAACTGTTCAGTGGACAAGGAAATGTCAGCGCGGCCTTTCGAAGTCTTGGGAGGTCGGTGGCAAGTTTCGACAAAGTCCTGGGCGGAAAGAGCATGGACATGACAGAAAATAGTGGCTTCTTGTCCATGCCCCAGGTTTGAAGCTGCAGTTCTTGCCTTTTGGTAATATCGGGTGATATTCATTGTCATGAGATCTCATGTAAGTATTGAATCAACATGGACTGTCATGCTCAACCATTGCCTTTCTTTGGTTTGAACTGCGCTGGCCCTTTCTACCACTTCGATCCTTTGTTTGTTCTCAAGATTCACACGCAAAGCTCAGCTTGCCGTGGGGATGGTTCTTCGTGTTCTGAGGTTGGGGGTGGTCCTATTGCTATGCGCAGGACTAAATGTTTTCGCGGGGTGGGCGGGAGCTTAAGATGTCTTCAGGTGGATCGATTGTAAAAAAGAGTGGTCTGGGGTTGTTTTGGCTGGGTCATTCCCAGGGCCACGTTCTTGAAGCATATATATCTAATACTGGCTCTCCACTACCCCGCCCCCAAAATGCGGCTGTAGAGAGTGTTAAGATTTCTTTTGGAAGGCAACCTTCTTGGCTGCTTGCTTTGAACATTAAATGAAAGAACTCTGAACGCAGACCCTTGATTTTTCCTGGGGAAGCATAGATTTGATCACAACGTTCTTGTTTGTGAGATTTCCTTACACAACAATGAGTTCAACCTGATGCACTTTGACAGTTCCCTGCGACCGCAATAGCTGCTGCAGGACCTGGTGCTTTGATCTTGATGGCTCCTCCATGCAGCTCCTGGTGCAGAGTTTCAAGAGGCACGACGTGGCGCAGCAGGATCAATGCCCTAGGCTTGAATTACAAGTTTGTGGAGGATGCCAACCTCACCATTTCAAGGCTGCTAGCTTTCCAACATTACTCGTGTTTCTCACACATGTGAAAGGTGGCCTGGAAACCACCGTTTTGGATCAAAAAAAACAGCTTTCAGGCCACCTTCTAAAAAGAGAGCTAGTTAAGCTCATGCATGTTCAAGGAGATAGGAGTATCTACAGTATATACACATGCAGCAGATTGGGCATCAGCTGAAGCCACCCCATATTTGAGAAAGATATGTTCAGGCTTTTGTATGGCAAGTAGCTGTTTCATTCCTCTTGCGTGTGTGTGTGTGTGAAGTGTTCTGCGCCGCTCACCCAGGTTGGTCCTTCTCGTCCTTCTAGCGGAGGCCAAGATGTGCTGCTGGGTGTTGGAGCAGCCTTCAGGCAGTTCAGACACATTGCCGGCCCACCCACGGGTTGACTGGTTGACGAACCAAGTGGTCTACGAATCTAGTTCGCATTTGATGAACCTCTTGAGCTCAAACCTTTTTTGAAGGATATGGTTCCCTTTTTTTGCTGCATGGTTGGTCTCAGGTGTGGCGACAGGATTTTTGGATGATGCACTGGGGTGCCTTGTGCCCAAAGCGCACAACTGTTTGGTCTTCTGATGGCAACTCCATCCACAAGCTAGTGCCAGCCTCATTTTGGGTCATCTTCACACCCTACCTAGTGCTTTATACTGTAAATTCTTGTTCTAACTTGACGGATGCTTGCATAGACATGTCTCCTACTTAGGATTTGGGGCCACTGAAACGAGACACTATGGACAAGAAGCGTGCCCTGGAAACCACCTGTCATGTCCCCAGCCTTTGTGCGAGGATGGTTGTGACATCTCTTCACATGTGCACTCTTAGGTAGCTATCAAGATCCCCGGGGGAACAAGAAATTCAAGGGACTTCCAGGCCTACGCGATTCCCAGCAAAGTCCTCAGACAAACAACTGATTAAAACTGAGTATGGATGCCAGTCCCAACAGACTGAATTGGTGGTGTTGACCATTCCTTTCACCCTGTGCTCCAAGGATATACCCTGTTGGATTTTCACACGGCCTTGTGGACATGATGGCTTCATGGAGGGTGCAACCACGCCTAAGGCAAAAGGTGCCAGTCAATGTGAAGTTGACTGACAAGGAGTTGTTTGGCAGGTTACCTATTGGTGACCTGTGGGAGGATGCAGGGTTAAAGGATGCATACCTTTACATGCGCTCTTCAAAGAAGTGCACAATCCCAGACTCATGGCAAGGTGTCTTCAAAGATTTTGACACCCAACTTGGTGTTTCTTTGCCACCTTAATTAGATCCATCCATGGTCTGTCAATGAACTGCTGAATGAAATCCCACTCTGTGTGTTTTGGTGTGGATTCCATAATTATATTGGATTTCCTGACAAAAACACCAAAAAAAACCGTACGCAAAAACCCGCAAAAAGTACGCAAATCTCCGCAAAAAGTGCGCAAAACCCCGCAAGAGTGCACAAAGTGGGATTTCTAAACTATTGGGAATTTCAATAACCATGGTCATGTGGTGGCCTACCATCACAAAGATTTGACCTGGAGCTCGTGGGACAGAGCAAAACCCTGTGAATGCTTGCCACACATAGCAATCTTGAAGTTTCACCAAGATGTGTGATCGAAATCGTGTGCTTTGTCTGGCTCAAAGGTTCATGTGTGACCATGCAGCACGGAAACACTCTTGACTGTGGCTTGTCATTGCTAGAAAAGCAAAAACAGATGAACTCAGCCGACCCGGCTGCTGTGGATGCGGCTTTGACAGTTCTGGCCTTTGAAAACTTTTCACTATATCACTTAAAGATATGTATTATGTGATTCTACCCTTGACTGTACATATCTTTTTTCAAGACATGAGGCCACCCGTGCACAAATCCTTGCCCTTCAAGCTCAGCTTGGCGCTGAATCTGGAGTGGACCCAGGAAGTGGCTCGCCAGGCCTGAGCGTTGGGTTCACAATTGCAGCTGCCATGGGATTGATATGGGGTTGGACCTCTAGTGTTCAGTGCAACGTCTAGCTGCAGAACATTTGTTTTTGACCATTATGCTCTAGATGTCTTGTACTTAGTGCAGCCTATAGCCATGATCATGGTATAGGTACTGGTACTGCCTTCCATGAGCCTCGTGCAGCTGGTCCCTTTGTCCCAGGGCTAGCCCAAGCTAATCTCTCTGACAGGGATTTGCCTGACATCCTGCGCGCAAAAACCCTCGTTTTGGGTCAGTCCCAAGAGAGCTTGGATGGTAATGCTCCTAGCCCAAGCCCACGCAGAATTGCCTTTACCCCTGGAAGCTCCACACATCAGAGCCCGGTTCAGACACATGCTCCAGGAGGCATAGATCTTTGCAGCCCCAGTCCAGCCCAACGTTTTTCCAGCTTGCCACCAGGGGCAGTGGTTTACAGATCCACGTCCGCAGACAGTTGTGGGAGCGGGACTACATTGAACTATGACAGTTACTGGAGGGTTCAAGATCGTGAGGACAGACACCGTCAATTGCAATGGCTATCAGCAGCAGCCGCCACCCCCGAGCATTCTCAGCCATTGGCACGCAGCCCATCTGTACAAGCAGGACTCCACATTGCAAACCCTCCTGGCATGCCATCCAGCACACCTCATGCCAACATCGCAAACACACAGCCAGTCAACGTGGCTCCATCCAACATGCTTCAGTCTCCAGCCAACACTGCCAACGCAGGGCCAGTCAATGTGACACCATCCGACTCACCTCAATCTACAGTCAATACTGCAGCCAACGCACAGCCAGCCAACATGACACCATCCAACATTATGCTTCAATCTCCAGCCAACACACAGCCAGCCAACATGGCACCATCTGACACACTTCAAGCTCCAGCCAACGTGGCACCATCCAACACACCACAAGCTCCAGCCAACATTGCAGCCAATGCACAGCCAGCCAGCATGGCACCATCCAACACACCACAGGCTCCAGCCAACATTGCAGCCAATGGAGAGCCAGCCAACATGGCACCATCCAACGCACCACAAGCTCCAGCCAGCGTTGCAGCCAATGCAGAGCCAGCCAACATGGCACCATCCAACGCACCACAAGCTCCAGCCACCATTGCAGCCAACACACAGCCAGCCAACATGGCACCATCCAACACACCACCAGCTCCAGCCAACATTGCAGCCAACACACAGCCAGCCAACATGGCACCATCCACCACACCACAAGCTCCAGCCAACACTGCAGCCAACACACAGCTAGTCATTGTGGGACCATCCGGCACACTTCAAGCTCCATCCAATGCAGTGCCATCCAACATGCCACAAGCTCTACCCAACACTGT
>JAODVQ020419599.1:0-10874 GCA_025400075.2 Phenganax stokvisi | reverse complement strand
AGCTTTACTTATCACCACTCGTGATCTCGTTGAATTCGTTCAGGAAACAATTTACCACTAGAATGAGTCTCTTTTGTGATAAGTTAGTCTTGGACGTTCTGGCGAGGCTGATAGTTAAACGTTGTTTTAGATACAGAGAAAATAATAGTGTTTAGTTAGTAAAATTATTGCAATACTTCCTTCTGTTGTGTTGACCCCTATCGGCTAGGGTGATATTCATGCTGTGAATATGTCAACTCCTTTAGTATTCGATTGTGGATAAATCTTTAATGAAAATCTCCAAGATTTAGTTCTTATCCTGTTCAAATATCGAGAAACTAACACTTACGCAAAACACAAATCGCACTGTATAAAGTTCTATTAAATTAACATTTTACAAAACTCTAGCGCATTTTCTTTTTATGCATAGGTAACATTTCGCACAAGAATTTATCACTGTAATATCAATAGTCAAGTAAGTATATGATGTAATATATTGATGGTGTGCTATTACACAAAGAGACTGTCATTTTGACTACATTCTCTTAACTTTTAGGGTCAAATATGTTTGGACATATTTAAAGACAGTTGGAGTCCAGCTTTGACAATTTCTAAAGTTTTACTTTCAGTTTGTTCTTTACTAACTGATTGTAATCCAGGTATGTTACTTATAACTATGCTTGTAACACAAATAGACTCACAGACTGCTCTACTGATCTCATAATATACTGGACTACTAATTGTGCTCAACCACTGATCTTTACAAACACTGGACTGCCATGTGTATTAACTGATCTCAATGGATAATGAAATGTTATTGGTACTTAATGTACTGATCTCGATACGTAACGGACTGCTATAAGTAGTTTCGATGTTTTCATTGTTCATTTACTGGCCTCTAAAAAACACTGGATCACTCTGATCATTAATGGAACTTAACCCTTTACTTTTTTTTTTAGATGATCCATTAGTTGGCAGTATTGCAACGCAATACCAAACTAACAGAGCTGAACATGATAGAATAGCTAAAGAATGGACCAAGAGATATGCCACATAAGAAGTCAAGACATTCATAGAACTGTCAACATTGTTATGAAAAACAAACGTGAAAAATAACGTTCGTTTTGAAAATATTTTAAGAACAGTATTTAAGAATAAAGTTATGATAAGAGTATCATATTTAGTCGAGGGAGGAGATTTAACCTTGTAAATAGATCTATTGTTCATATTCAGTTTAGTTAATAACATGTAACTTGTTCTTTGTACAATAGCAAAGTTTTTCATGATTTCAATATAAATTCACTTTTGACTATTTGCTTTTGACACAATATGCTATTAATGCTTCAGAAAAGTCGATCAGTAATTGACCACTGTAAATAGTATTTACAATATGTATTGTAGCTAGGCACATTGATCAAACCACAGTGGATATTTACACATGAGATATGTTTTTGGTTTTCTAATTTTACCTTACTCTCTACGAAGATTCTCCAACCTAGAAAAAAGAGATGGTCAAGCAATATGAACAAAATCTAAGATTTATTCTCTCAACTGTGGATATTTGCAATCAATTTAAGTACCTTGCTTGCAAATCAGCATCAGCATCAGCTGCTACAGGTTCTTTGGATGTGGTTTTACTTCCAGATGCTAAAGGACCACCAGTCTGAGGTATACCTGATAACTCATCATTCAGTTGAAGTCCAAGTTCATCCAACACTTGAGTGACAATTTGATCACTGAAAACAAATTTATTAGAAACCTTAATCCCAAATCTGTTATGATATTCCCTCCAGTAAGGTGTGATCATGTTATTATGCTATACATTGTAAGTCTAACAGAAACCAATGAGCTCATTGTAGTATTTTGTTATTTTACTTTATCTGATCCATAAGATTTCACTTATCTGAGTGAGATTCAATAAGTTGAATATTATAGCAACTAACGTTTCTTCTTCATCGTCTTCATCTCCTAAAGCATCGTCAAGGGCATCATTCATCATCTCTTCCTTCATATCCATTATTTCAGACTACAAAATCAAATCAAAATTATTTTCATTTCTAACTGCCATCATATAAAACATGTGTGCAAAGCCATGTTTACTTATAGAAACAAACATCTGCAAAACTTCAAACCTGCTTCTCAAAGTCCATCATGATCTTTTGTATTTGTGGCAGTTTTAACTGCTTATTCATAGTACCCATTGCCTGTTGAACATAGTAGAAATTTAGTTAAGAAATTAGCAATCAGGATACAGAAAATACATCATATTAGAAACTGACAATGTGACATTTTCAAGCTTGAATTTAAGTAACCTTAGCTACTCCTTTCATTGCTTGAGCCATTTGATTTGATGAACGCAAAGTCTAAAAAAATTGATAATGAGAAAGTGATGTTAAAGTCAATGAATGATATACCAGTGAATAATTAATCCATGAACAAGCCCTACAGCAAAAGAATCTAACAGTATTATTAATTATACTTCATGTACAAAAAGGGTATACTTTGTACCTGGATTCTTAATGATACAGCTTGTATATTTGCTCTCATCAACATAAACTTTTTAACATATTTTCTTGTTCGCACTAAATCTTTCGCCATAATTTTCACTGCATCCTGGATAGTGGAAATAAACGCTAAAAGTACTAATTTACTAGCAATGTTCATTGGCAAGTAACAAACACAAATGGTAGTCGAAAGATTATAACGTTCCTTATACTAAACCATACCACTTGTCCTTGTTTAGCCATTTTCTTGATATCAGCAATAATCTTTTTTTCTTGTCCTTCTAGCTTGGTTCTTTCTCGATCAAGATCTCTAAAATTGAACGCAAACCTCATGAGAGAACACCATCTGTAGTTTAAAATCATCATCGACAGTGCACAGCAACTTTTTTTTTCATTTTCATACCTCATGGCTCGGTTAAGAGCGCGTTGGTTTTGCTTCAACATCTCCTCAGGTGTTTTTCTCTTGCCAAATAAAAAATCCAGAGCCATTTTTAAGCGCAAACTTGTCAAAAAATAAAATTCCTATTTCAAAAATCTTTGAGATGTTTTGTTTTGTCCAAGAACTTGTCACGTGACAATAACTTTATGATATGACGTCATTGATGAAGGGTTAAAAATAGAACAGAGCGTCATCATCATGTAACCAGTCATGGTGATGTCACACGCAAACAAAAACAAATAAAGGTTCATAATTATATAAAACAGAAAAAGTCATATAAATTGACCAAACTTTGTACGTTTGGGCAAAAAAGTTCATGCTACTTTATTTTGTGTAAATTACATACAGGTCCATACAGGACAAGCAATATGACGTTCATGGTAGATTCAGACGTCAGCCCTTGCCCATTGGTTGTTACTTCCCCAGAAAGAATTATCTCAGACATTTGATATATTGGTGCAGTTGTATTTCATGTATACATTTTCAGTTCTAAGACTCATTTTTTTGCACGAACAAAACAGAATGAAAAATACTTCGAAGTTTACAAAAATTTGTCTTAGAAAATTAACTACAAGAAACATTTTAAGGGATGCTTTGAAATAAGAATATTGCCCCATTTTCGGGTACCATTGCAACGGTTTTTCAAACAAGAGAATAAGTATAGTAATTGTGCAACGATGGCGCTTTTCTAATAAAAAAGCAATACTCATAAAATTCATGCAAACAGGTGAAACTATAGTCATAACAATATTCTGTTTAAAGGTTGTAACCTTTAAAAAAAGCTGGGATATTGTTGAAATTTCAACTTGACTGTTTGGTTGAAATACAAGAACCAATGAGAGGGCGGGACAACAAACAAACTGTCAATCAAAGATTTTTCTCGCCTGATACCATGTCCCCCCAGTGATCAACGTAAAGCATTTGTATACGAAAAATAGGGTCCGAAAAAAGGCGGTAAATCTGCAACAAACTTGCTTTACTTCATCTATGTCGAATGAATAATAGCTTCTTCATGTTCATGGCCGGATGAGAAGCTAGAAAGCGGCGTCAAATTCGCATGCTAAGGCTGCGGAATGGACAACACTTCCATCATAACTCAAGTTAGTCGCGAGGATGAAACAACATTGAATATAAATACTAATCGCGTCGATCAAGTCCAAGGTATGGCGATTTAATCCATGTTACAGGAAGACTTAACTTCGGTACATTGCGTTCGCATATGAATACATGTTTCAGTGTTGCAAAACGCTTGGGAGTAATTCAAAAGAATATCGTATTGTTTTGTTGATAGTCGCGGCTTACAGCTTACGGGATCAAAAATTCTCACTGATTAATTTGAAATGTATCACTGTTTATTTACGGTGAAGTGATTTTTCATAATGTATGATTTACCAGCTAGATTTAGGCAGGTATTGCGACTAGTTAAGATGACAAAGTATACGTTGCGTTAGGAATCTCAGCGTCATTTAATGTACTGATTTATCATTTAAGTGTCACGACGGAAGACGTCCTCAAAGAAACGCCGCCATCGTACTTTCGTCTCGTCGTTATTTTGCTGTTTTGGTAACCGAAGTCGTAGTTTAAACAACGATGTTAAATTAAACGGTTCAACCTTAGCAAACCATGAAAATCAGCCTCCTTTGCAGAGTGCTGAAGATCGGGAGGAAAAGGTGAGCGCTGCAAGTAATTTGAGTTGAAATTCGAATTTAATGATTTTTACCAGGTGTAAACACCGCAAGTAAGCCCTTGCTCATTTCCCAAGACCTGCTAGCAGTTGGCGAGGGCCTGCTTCTAGCAATCACGGTGAAACAATCGAGTAATGTGATCGCGCTATTTATCCATAATTCTTATTCAAATTTCATGCCATTAAATATATGCTACTTTTTCGAGTAAAAATACTCCCAAATATCAATTCGTGTACAGTCGACACTGTTATATACACCACTCTCGTTTAGTCTTTGAAATCGTGTGGATTCTACTGAAAAACAGGCAGTATTTTCTCCATAATGTGTTTATTGAAATGTTACAAGCTTGTCGATTTCAATGTCAATTTCATTATGGACTAGACGGGCTTTGCATTTTGCAACATTTCAATCAATTTCAATTTTATTTCATGCGTTTTGTTTATTTGGATTTATTTTAACGTTTTGATCGTGAAAGTACAGAAAAGCTTGGGTAAGATTGGTATTGAATACAGCGCTTGGCCATGAGTAGCTGTTTTTGTTCGCGAAGCAATTACTTAAAGCCTATTGTTTACATTACTGACACTGAAAGTATTAAAATCGCGTAGAAATTTATGCTGTGATCATAAACACGAGTGAAAGCATGGCATTTTTGAACATGAAACATTGTTACAAAATGTCACAGTTCAACCTGTATTTCTCGTTTAAATGTCTAGCTTAACCGTTGCCCGGTCGGGTATTGTTTTGGATTGTTTGAAATCTAGTAGAATGCATTCTTATTGCGCGTTCGAAATAGAAACTTTTTGGAAATTTTAGCGATTTCCGTTTGTTAATTTCACGCGATGTTCTCTTGAAATAATTTGTTTTCCTAGCTGTTAAACTCTTGTTTACCTGCATGCATTATGCAGACTTTTTCAGGACAAGGTAATACACTTGTATGCTATATTTCAACGCGAATAGAAAGAAGCACTGTTTGATTACATTCTCAAATATACCTTGGCGCTTCATTGTCGGCTTACAATTTGTTATTCGTTCGCTTGTAAAACATTGTATTTTTATGTGACAAGTAATAAAGAATTCCAAACGGAAATAATATCTATTAGGGTGTAAATTGCATACCAAAACCAAATGAAGACAACACGTGCTCTGATTCTGGCGTTCGAAATTAAGATCTTTTATCTCATGCATCCAAGCACATTGTAAAATATAAGCTATAACAAAAATGGGTGCTTTAGCTTCTAGGCCATCAATGTTTAAAAGATATTTGATGAAATTTTGGGTAATACACTATGAGGTGTTCATTTGCTGTTATAAAACCACTAACACCCCTAACACGTTTACATTGAGGATCATACTTGGATAACTATACTCTTGTTGTGTCTATGAACATAGCCAAACGACTATACATCTTTCTATATCTAGGGGAATCATCTTCTACCCAGTCCAAGACATGATCATATAAATAAGAAATGTGTAGTCGTTGATTTGGATGAAACCCTGGTCCACAGTTCATTCAAGGTATACTTATCACTTGCTATTTCAATGTAAAGGAGAGTTTCATTTATTAAGGTATCGTTTATGAATGCAAACTCATTTTGTTTCCAGCCTGTCAGTAATGCAGATTTTATTGTTCCAGTAGAAATTGATGGCACTGTCCATCAGGTATGTTTGATTGTATTCTTATTTCTGCTTTAGAGAATCTCTTTGAACCATATTTTTTATTCCAGGTTTATGTATTGAAGAGACCACATGTAGATGAATTCCTACGAAGAATAGGGGAGATGTTTGAATGTATTTTATTCACAGCTAGTTTAGCAAAGGTAAAGTGAAAGAAGTTTGCTTCTATAAAGAAAATACTCAGATGCCTAATAACAAGTAATCTTCCAAATTATTCATGTTTTGTATAGTATGCTGACCCTGTTGCTGATTTATTGGATAAACATGAGACATTTGTATGTAGATTATTTCGGGACTCCTGTGTATTTCATAGAGGAAATTATGTCAAGGTTTGTTTTGCGAGCTATCAGTTCTTACTTGAATTCTTACCTATGGAGTGGCATTGCACCCAAGTGTCTTTTCTACCAGATGATTTTATTTGTAAAAAATCATCACTTACTAAACTCAAAATTGTTTTTTAGGATCTCAGTCGACTGGGAAGGGATTTAAATAATGTTGTCATTATTGACAACTCACCTGCATCTTATAGTTTTCATCCTGAAAATGCTGTAAGTAATATAACATCAACTGGACTACAGTACACTTTGATTGCCTTCTAATGCAATGAGTATCGGTCCACTATAGCTTGACTAAATTTTTTTGTATATGTTTGGTGAAGCTCTACATTGTATTCTGTAGATTCCAGTTGTATCATGGTTTGACGATTATAACGATACTGAGCTGCTAGAACTAGTGCCAGTTCTGGAAACAATAAGTAAGGTGGATGACGTTCGTGAACAACTGAAATATCTCAATCATAATTCACCATATACCCAAGGTCTATGTTATTTAAATGGATCATAAAGGATAAATAGCGCTAATATATTCTGGGATAAAGCTAATTTCACCACCCTGTTCCATGAATCCAAATATGGACCAATCTCACAGCTAATACACTATCACTATCTCATCCTGGTAATGCTTATTACAAAATATTAGCCACACTAAACCATTCCCAAAACGTAGAACCAGGATATGAGCAGCAGTAATTATGTAAACTTGGAATTTTACATTTTTAGTATTAGGTGTAATTACTTCTATTTTTGTACCAGTGTAAATCTCAAAATTTTGAAAAAATTTTTAGCTCCGTGAAATACTTCAGAATGTGTCACAAAGAACCGTTCAGAAGCATTGTTTATATATTCATTTTTTTATATAAAGGAAAGTTGAAAGTTCTTTGTGATGCATTTCAGCTGGGTAAAAAAACCCTGAACTAAATACAAATATTATATGTATTGTACAGAATAATATTTTTATGTATGATTTTTCAACAGAGTATTTTTGTACAGACATTTTTAGTGTAGCACCGTGTACTATGATAAGATAATTTCCGAGACACTTTTGTATATATTCATAAGATATTTGAATTAATAATGTGATTTCATTGGAAATTAAATAGTGTCAAGAATTCTACTTTTTTAAAACGAATAAAACAAGATAGCCAGTATTGTGCGTGTTTTGCTTTGCGTTTAAATTGCTAATTACGGTTTTACGATGGTCTAAATGGAACTGATTGCTGTACTGGCGTTCCAAAAAAAGTAATTTGCTACTTTGGCACTCCAAAAAGAAATAATTTGCTACTGTGACGTTCCAAAAAGAACGAATTGGTACAATATCGTTCGAAAAAGAACTAAGTGCGATATTTCTGTTCCAAGAAAAACCACGTGCTGAAAGGGTGTTCCAAAGACAACTATTTGCGATCTTGGTATTTCAGAAAGAACAAATTGCTACGATAGTGTTGTAGATCAGGTACAAGTGCTGCAATGGTCTACAACATATTTGCCAGGAAAGTGTGACGTCCATTTTGAAGTCCGGCTTCCTTTCTTAGCACCGCCCAGGAACGCAGTTCCCTTCAACTTCTATGCATAATTTTTTTGTTACCAAACTAAATATGGTGCCTCTAAAATTTGCAACCATTTTGGTTAATCGTGTACACTGAATACTTTCAAACGATTTTAACACGATCAAGTGCCATTAATTTCTAATGCGAACTTGGAGCAAAAAGAACTTTTTGTATTTTCATCGTCATCAATATAACTTGACTTTAGTTGTAAGATCACGGGAAGTTTCAAACGAAGATGATGAGGAAATCCTACCAACAGCCCGAAGTTTTTGCCACCCAGGAGGTCTATAATAATCAGATATTTTTCAATTGATGATGATCAGGATTACTGATCGAAAGTTATGGAGGAAGGCTAAAACATGTTTTGTTTGCATCACTAGATCGTATTATGGTCCGGCTGCCGACACAAATGACGCCCAAAGCCCATTGAAACATTTTTCACAAGATACCTAGAACTTTCATTGGTCACCTTGTTTGAATGTCTGATTCACAACCAATCATGGTCACGTTTTGTGGAGGTAAACGTGCTTATAAACAAGGAAGTTTAGTATGAATAATTAAACATTGATCCATAAAACACCTGTCAGATTTCAGTTTCGCAATAGTTGCGCCTCGGCAACAAAGAACAAATGTAATAAAAAAAATACGTTTAAAAAAATGTCACAAAGAACTCTTCACATCAAAAATTGAAACATTGAAGAACGAAAGAAGACTTAAGGTACTGGGAGAATTGAAAAAAACTGCATCAAGTGCGCTTGTTTTACCGTTGATGCAATAATTCTCTGTTATATTTGCTTTCTGGAGGACAAGCTAATATTGAAAGATCAAAAATCACACGGAAAAGAGAGCTATTCAAAAACAAAAAGTGTGAAAAAATCAAGTCTAAGGAAAGAGCTATGATCGTAACAAGAGTGAATGAGATGCGTGAATTTCGTAGCAGCGAAGAACTGTCAGATATTTGTGTGGTAGTAGATCAGAACGAATTTCATCTTCATAAATTTCCATTGTGTATCAACTCGGATTTCTTCAGAGCACTGTGTCGATGTGGCATGATGGATGAAAATAGAGTGACGTTGTCGGAGTTTCCCGGCGGGGCGAAAACTTTCTCATTGATCGCTGATTACTGCTACGGTCTTGAGATCGATATAAACACGAGTAATGTCGTAGAGTTACGTTGCGCTGCGGAGTTCCTCCAAATGACGTCGCACGGGAACTTGGCTAGTGACGCAAGCATCGCTCTCAGAGGAATTGTCGTACGAAGACATCCTCATTGCTTGGATGACATCTTGCATATCCTGTCATCTATGTGCACATTGGGAGCAATTGCAAACCATCCTGACATAGTATCACCATGTTTTAGTGGTATTTTTCAGTTCGTGAGAAAAAGATGTTTTCTACAGAAGATCAGTGAAGCATTGATGATTTTACCCGTTGAATGGTTCGTTACTTTCGTAATCGGAGCGAGAGATGCATCTGTAAACGTCGCGACGATCGCAAGCCTAGTTAGCCAGTATCTCCAGCACATTGTGAGACAGAATAAGAGTAGAATCAATGAATATTTGGAGGTCGAAGAAAGGAAGCGGGAGGCCGATGATGGTAATACGCTCAGAGCTGAGGAGTTAGCAAATGCATTAGACGCAATTCTACTAGAATTGCCAGAGAGCGCTACACTGAGTGAAGTTATGAACAGTGAACTGTTATGCCTGCTCATCAGATTGGCCACACATTTACACTGTAAGTGCGAAGGAATCTTGTTAAATGCTCTCAGCAATAATCTTGAGGTCATACCACGTGAGATCCTTGTCACCATGCCAACCAAGACCGTGATCAGCATTGTAGAACACAATATCCATACTGCCTCTCCAACCGGGTTGTGCAACTTTATAGATGAGCACCTCTGGGAACGAACCAAACAAAACGCCGTCACCCTGGAGGAGTTCGAAGCACTAGTACAAACGATACCGAAGGCGTACCGACCGCAACACGATTCTATACTATTAATTGCCGAAAAATTGTTCGCTACGACGAACGTTTCCGAAGAACTTAAGCTAAAAACGCTTGACGTTATCGACGTTTACAGAATACACGAAGAAACTTTACGTAAAGTCTCGGAGGGAAACATAATTCCTTCGAGTTTCATCGTGAGCGCGACTCTTGCCGTCGCGTCCCGACTACGTAATGAACTAACCGAAGCAAAAGCGAAACTCGCGGATAAGGAACACGCAATACGGGAGACCCACGCGAGTATTACTGATGTCATAAAAGGCCAATGGGAATATAATGATGTCACTCTCAATGTGACTCCAAAAGATGAGAATAACACTCGTGTCCAGCTGTCGAAAGTTGAACCGCACAGTACAAGCTCGGCGTTATTAATGAAGCACGAAGTGTATGATGGGAAATTAACCCTGTGTGTACGTGCATGCCGCGGGACATCCATGCAGACTTTTCTTTTTGATCCGTTCAATGAGCAATTGCTAGAAATCACAAGATCTAAACACGATAACTTAATGATAGGAGAAAATTATCAGAAGAAGAAACATACAACATCTTACTGGCCTTTTGCGGATGTTGCCTCTTCACAAACTGAATCTCGGAGAGAATAACTATTACGTCATATCTGCAGGCCTTAATTAAAATATCTGCCGGCAGGCCTTCTGTCAAAATGCCCGGTGTGTTTCAGAATGGGTCGGACGTTTTAAAAATTATGT
>JAODVQ020419496.1:0-10875 GCA_025400075.2 Phenganax stokvisi | reverse complement strand
TTTGGACTCGTCAGTTTTTGTTGGTTGTTCTTGAAACAGGAAGACTTTAAGACTTAAAAGCACTATTTCTCAATAAATTATTTGATACTACAGTTATTTCAGGTCCTGAAACGGAGCGAAGGATTCGAAAGGTAATATATAGATAGAAACGATAAACTACTGACGCAGTTCAAAGATGTTAACGTCATGCAAGAAATTTCTACGAGATTTCCAAGCCTACAGAATTGATGAAGCAAGTAAGAGCGGTTTGGATGAAAACTCGAAAAAAGGTCATTCTCAAAACAGCGAAGTGTGCGTAAAAAAAACCCATAAAGAATGTGTTGGAATAAGAACAGAATATCGATAAGGTCAATGAGGAAAGTCAAAAGATTTAAATGGTTTGTCGTTTCAATTTCGTAGTTTCCTGACGATTTCATTTTTTTATTTTCCAGTTGCTACGCAACCGTACGTAGCTTGACGTAGCTAATTAGTGATAAAACAATTGCAATTTCGACTTTGATGTCAACGGTGACGGTGCAATGTAAAAACAATAAAGTTATGCTTTACATCGCAACTAGAGATGTTTTATGTGTCAACAATTGGCATCGTTAGCTCAAACACTATGCTAGCAATGACAATGTTGATATCTAAAACAAGCAATATTATCTAACTCAGGATGATCACCCAGACAAAGAAGATGGAAACTAAGAAATTACAAGTTCAATGTTTGAGCGAAAACAAAACTGGATGTCTTCAAGAATCGCACCATCAAAAATAATGCGACTGACGTAAGAAGCGAATCAATAAGAGTTAACGGCGATGATTTGCGTGACGTAGCCTGTTCCGCAGGCATCTCCCGCCTGAGTAAGAGGTTACGCGCGAATGCCGGTCTTTGTATTTTGGACAAGCTCGTAGAACTAGAATGTAGATGACGTTAAAATCAAAATCCCCTAATGATTCTTGTTCGTACTTTAGTAATCAAAGTAGAGTACCACATTCTCGCTGTACCCAGACAAAAGAAAGTAGCGAGCTGAGCAATAAAAGCCTGGGGGTGCTTTGATTGTTACGACAAGTACCTTGATTCGAAGATATTTCATTCCACATATCACATTCACCAACATTTCGCTGTTCCCAGAATTCTCCTTGAACTCAGCACGAAATCGTTTCCTAACAGATTGAAATCTTGTCTGTGCCAACACTCCAATAACTTCAGCATACAACGCTGCAATAATGTAGGCATTCGTAGCGCTGGGACTGTCACCAAAGGAGCTTCGTTGTTTAAAACATTTGAAAGCAAGACCCTCAATGTGGCTGATCAACGATTCATCCACGGGGTGTTCTGGAAGCTAGAAATTACGAAAAAAGTTCGTCAAGCAAAACGCCGCAACAACAGTAAAACTACAAGAAGTGCATTACCTGTTTTAAGACTTCAATGAGCACCAAACACAACAAGAAATCAATGGCATGCTGCAAATTATACATCAATGAACAACGTGAGTTCCACAGAGCGTTAAGGTACTGAAGTACCAGATTTCCTCTATTTAGCCCCCTGGGGGCTGGTGGCTAAATAGAGGGAATACGGTAAGTCAAGTAACTGAACGTTCAGCGAAGCCCTACATACAACTGCTATGTTAAGAGGGAATATTATAATACAGAATAGATTCACTAGCATGAGTAACTTGAATGTTGGACGATTGCAGAAAAATTGTCTGATTATGTATGAAAGTTCGTCATTTATCTACTCTATTACATCTATCAGGATGAGAAAATAAGTTAGTAGCTATAACAGTACTACCTCACTTGCTAGCTACTGCGTCTTAGATAGGAAATTGTGTGCTCAAGCAACACTGAAGAAACTCTTAGCAAGCCCTTTGTTAAGATATGGTAGCGAACAAACCATTTCTGCACTTACGTCTCTCCTCTCAATAAGGTAATCCATTTCTTTACCCTGAACCTTAATGGCACTCAGTTTAGGAGAATCAGGAGATGTTCTGAAAAATATTCACCAGAAATGTGAAAAATACTCATCAAGCTCACAGTTGAACTACGCAGTGTGAGGTTTCAGGAAAGTACGACGCGGAAAGTCTCATGTGAAAGTACAGGTAATGCCTTTAGTGGGCCTGAATGCAGGCAAAAGAGGTGGAATAAATGTATAAGCGGGGACAAAAGCCACAATGTAGGGGGAATACGACGTGAAAAGATTATGCATGGTAAATCATCAGTACCCTTTGGTTTTGTTGTTGGTTTTATTTTTGTGACCATCAGTAGCGTCTACACGTGGTTTTTGCTCCTTCTAGAATGAAAAAGATGCAACTGTGAGAATGCAAAAGAATATTTACTGTAATACACCCCAAAAATCTAGCATTTGGGTTGTGAAGTATAGAAATCGTTTCCGTGCAGAAATAACCCAACTAAGCAGAGAAGATAGCGATGATGAAATAAATATTTTTTCCTACTTCTTTTCTTGCATGTAAAGATCTGAGTAGCCAGTAAAGCAAATAAGAACGGCAAACGCAACGTTATAACTCATTTTATGCCGTTCAGTACTCTGACGTACAATATACAATTCCAAGTTAGAAAACCACGGCAGAAAAAAAAAATTCTAGCATCATCTGACTTCGTTGACTAACCTGTATGGAATACCAATGAAAGAGTGTTTTGAGGAGAGATGACAAGCTGTATTTGGCGACCGCATTTAGAGAACTTAAAAGCTAAAAAGTCGAATAACAGTTGCAAATAGTACCGGTAGTTACTGTATTACACTATTTATCAATTGCTTGGAAGTGTAGGTTGTTTTACTATAATTTTAAGCTAATTCAGTAGATACCCTGTTTACATTGCCCAAATACAATATTTTACATAAACAACAAAACGATGTCAAAAGTGACACACATATAAGTCAGGGGCGGATCAATGCTCTTCTGACAAGGGAGTGCAGATTCTCTGCGGGGTTGGGGTGCATCGATGGTTTAGCAAAGGGTCGGGCCAGGCTGTAGTATATTTGCAGGCATATAACCCCTTTTTTGTGACCCCTACCCAAAGACGTTTGTACGCAGTATGTTTAGTTGTAGAAATACTTAGTATAATATTATAGTTACAATTACAATCTATATAATTGCATTTGAAGATTTAAGTAGGTCGCACTGAAAAATGAATAGCGTTCTTTTAATAAAGCCTAAAATAACATTAACCTACAGTACGCACGCCATTTTCGAATTTTCTGGAGGAGTGCGCACCCCCTGCACCTCCCCAGAATATACGCCCCTGATGTCAGTACATGTGGGTAAGAATTTTTCCGAGAGTTAACACATTTTGTCATTGTCAATGAAGAAGAAAAATATTTTTCGGTGCACCATTGTCATGCATTAAGAAAACAAGTAAATAGCTTTGGTAGTTTTACGTATCTGTCGTCATGTTTCTACAATATCACAAAGGGTAAGCAATGAGACAGTGAGACAGTTACCTGATCAAACTGAGGGTCTTCGCCTCGTTGCAACGACTTGGACAGCGGTTTTTCCTTGGAAAAAATCATAATATTAACAATTGTCACTCATAAATTTCATCTACCAATGATTTGGCAACCTGACAGTTTTGACTTTTCAAGTATAAATAAAACATCAAAGATCAAAAATCATGATCTTAAGAATATGACAAAAATATTCTCCTTCGTGTCTTCTCTTCAACAAGACAAGGTTTATAAGATTCTTGTAGTATTGCATGGCCAAAATAACAATATCAGTATTCGTTTGAGGGTACACCATGTATATACTTGTTATTGCAAAGCGTCGATTATAACGGACCGAAAGCTTTGCAATAATAAATATATACATGGTGTAGCCTCAAACGAATACTGATATAAGACAAGGTTTCTTCAAGGCAGATTTCGCTTGTCAAAGAAAAATAAATATTGCATCTTTAATAACGTTAGCACCGCACCATTTACGCTGATTTACAACCCAAGTTAGCGCACATAGCCGGGATAGCAAATTCGTCTGGCAAGGCGTTCGTCCATATGGGCCGGGCTGGCCCGGTTGACTGGCTTTTGTGAGGAAATGGTTCTTTTCTTTTAAACTCGCTGTATCATTCTAATTCAGTTACAGAAATCAATCAAAACCTTTTGTTATTCTTTATTCTCACTATTTGACGCTTGAAATCTTAGAAAATAAAATACGGCTTTCAGCCCGGTTAACCCCGACATGCCGAGATCTCGGCTGATTAAACCGGGTCTCACCAAAGGCAGGCTAGCCCGGTTTCCACGTGAATCAAATCTCAAAACGTTACAAAGCGAGATCTCGATGTTGCCGGACTAGCCCGGCTCATATGAACGGGGCTTGTTGGTCTACATTGTTAATGTGTGTCGAGATCACAGGACGCATTGTGTAATATATTAAATTCTGATTTAGGCAAAAAGACGGATATCCATCACCACAGTTGGAAAGAGCGTTTAAAAATTAGGAAAATAGCAAAGTTTCGTCGGGAAATGTTGTAAAACCCGGAAATTATTGCCATGCAAACTGCAAAGTTTGCAAATTTTGTATATTTTTGCACTAGGTGATCGAAATTGATCTCTTTTTTCAACGAAGGTATCGATTTCATTTCGCTTGCGTAATACAAAAATATACAACCTGTGCGAACTTTGCACGGCTTTATTTTTCACTCTTCACAATATTTTTCAACCAAAATTTGCAAGTGTACTAATTTTGTAACCCTCTGTTCAGCTGCGTTAATACTATTGTCGAGATCAAAATTTTGTCTATTGCGCAATAGGTGCATTAACACAAGAAATCTTGAATAGAAACACTACAATCAACCGCTAATCTGAATACTTCTCCTAAAAAAATTTCTGAACAAAGTCCTAATCAAGATCAATAGCCCCAATTTACAATTGAACAGATTATCGCACATGTATCTAGCTCTATGCTCATTGCCATGAGACAGGCATGTTAAATATGACATTGTCTAGGTGTAAAACTGCAGGGCTAAGCTAATCTTTCTACAACATCTTCTATCTCTCTCAAATTAAACTTTTACCACCTACTATTACTCTAAGAAACTTTGTTATTGATTTTTATATCAATTTCATTGAAGTTCTAAAATAGATGGAAGTTGCTTCATTTGTTCAACTATACACCAGAGAGCATATTTCAAAAGGAAATTACAAAATTAAAACATCATCATTATTTTTGTATTGACAGCTCAAATGTCATACATTTGTGATCTGTTGACAACTTAAGCCACCTCAAAATTACACAAAGCTCACAATGAAAAAATGCAAACATAAGCAAGTTTGGTATTAAGAACTAAATGAATAAAATTATCAGCAATATTGTCATGCATTGCAATAAACAAAATAGTCAATCAATGTAAGATGAAATGATCTTTATTACAGACTTCACTCTCTACTATCAAAGAAACACAAGCAGCTCTATTGTCATATTATCTAGTAATGTATGTCTTAAGACATAGAAAAAAGGATTTGAATTCATCAAATCAGTGACATATATAAATGTATGCAAAATATCAAGAATTTCAAAAGTAAAGTGCATATATATTATATATTATTATTCACTATCTATACAATCTCTGTTTTGATTGGCTAGCAACCTGCAAATAATTCCTGGTATTTGCAATTACGATGCCACATCTACAAATAATTCTTCGTAGTGTAATTACGATGTCACATCTCATCACTTCTTTACTCCTCTTAGATTACTATTTAGTTAGTTGATGTGAATAATAAAATGATTATTGAATTCGCTTTTTGCATGATATCAAGAATTATCAAGACCTTGTTTGGCATCATCTCCCTCATGCTATGGCTTTGGCAGATAACACCAACCTCTCTGCCTTGATAATTGTTGATACCATGCATGCTCAACCTCATCCAATAATTATTAAATGTTGCTTATTTGAAAGGTATGTACATTATCTATAACTTGCAAAACATCTAGAGCTGGTATTTGGCAAAGTAAAATGTAGGGAACATAGCGTTTCACCTGAACAACTAGCCAACCTGCCACAAACCAAAATTACTTACTAATGGTTCAGCAAGCACATGTTCAAGCTTCTTATCAGTAAGAATGGTGAATTCATAGAAAAGTGTTCTGAGAACATATTCACCAGGGGTGACATCTGTTAACTCTGTCTGTCTGTCAGCACAAAATAGCCAGGGCAGAACTGCTGCTTCACTAGATGATTTAGCTCCAATACTCTCTACCGTTGCCATTTCAACTGGAGTAGTATCTAAAACACATAAAACACAAGTACATATACACAACAACAGTAACTTTGCAAAGAGAAAGCATTTTCGTTCTACGTTTCGACTTTATTTGGTCATCAGGAATACTGACCATGTCAAAATAAAGTCGTAAAGTAGAATAAAAATGCCTTCTTTAAATACACAAAACATCTGAACGCATTAGATGTAATATTCCATCACACACAAGTTTTAATTGTGGAATTTTGATAGTCCTGAGGACACATAAAATAAGAAATGCGTGAAACTGGACTTGAACTCTATACTTTAAGTATGCTCCAAAACTGAAATCTCTTAACAGTGTAGTGTTGTGCACAGTAGCGTTTTACAACCAATTAACATCAGCACAACACGAAGGAGGCAAAATATGCATAAACGTACGAAACTAATTTTCGTCTTTTGTATAAAATGGCTTACGTAGAATAGCCAATCATTCTGCTCTTGAATTGTACTCTCCTCGACAAAGTCGTACATGATAATCGAACAACATACTTCACTGCAAACAAAAGCATTGAAATACATTGAAATATTGAACACAATAGCTTCTGGACTTTGAATGAGCGACCAAATCGTTCTCGTTGTCTTCAACTTAATGAGCACAGCTGAGTGAAAATTTCGCAAAAATACGTGAAAAATAGAATCATAGAAATATACAATTACATAGACTTACAAGTTCAAAGTTAATTTTTGTTGTTTTTGCACCAGCTGCAACAACAAAAGGTTGTTTAAACTTTTTGTTATCAAACTTCACTCGCAGCAATTTGTAGAAAGTCTAACGGAAGTGTACTTGGTGGCACCACCACCGGAAGTCATTTGATGTCAAAAGGTGTCTTTTCTTCCTATCCTAATTCAGTTATTTCGCAAACTTTTCTATGCAAATTACTTGCAAAACAACGCAATAATTTCTTTCATTTAAATTGGCAAACAATTCCATTTTGAGAAAATTGAGCATTACCAAGGCTATAAATAGATAGAATTGTCAATTGTGCGTAGTACATCGATTCAAATTGTTGATCCTGGTCTTTAATTTGACATGATCAGAGGATTTTCCGCGTACCGTGACTATTTTCTACGATAATGACACCCATAGGGCGCTAATGTCAATGTTGAATGCATAAAATTAAGACAAAATAAAAATAAAATAAAATGATAAACAAACTGATGAGTCGTTCCCAGTCCTTTCCAAGGCGTAATTCAATATGGCGGACAATACAGTGTACAGTTCCTGTACAGTTCAGGCTTCAATCCATGAAATTCCAGACAATTAGGTGGTAGTAATGAAAAGTAGGGTTTTATCGTTGCTAAAGTGTTTCATTGGAGTGTTTGGATTGACTTTTATTGAAAGAATCTTGATATGCAGCGGGAATTGCTTAGAAGCAAATTACCTTCAGGAATACCAAAATCTGAGTGAGTATATTAAAACGAAACAAATAGCAACAGGTGGATTCGTCAGTGGTCATTGCCACAGGTGGGATAAGGTGTAAAAACTATTTACTGCAAAATGTATGGACATAAGTAACTGCATTATAATTACAGACTTGAACGGCATTGCAATTAATTTTCAAATTTGTATTGTGTTCTATCCATTATTTTACACTTTTCACCCCTATGTAGACCCTCTGCTGAGCCTAGGTAAATATTGACTCAGCAAAACTAGTATGTGACTAATCAGAGTTTGTATGATAGTAAACATAATTTATGTGCAGTTGCACACATGACAAGTAAAATTGTCTCCAGTAGGATCTTGCTTCACTGGGGCACCGTATCCCTCCATGGTTTCAGAATGTTTACATTGATTTTCTTTAATGCACTGTAGTGACAAAGTTGGTTTAATTCTAAAACGACGACGAAATTATACACAAGTAAGCTGGGAAAACTACTTTGATTCTGTTGAAGATGTAAAAGTGGGAGAAAGTGATGTATCCTTGTTTTGAGAATAGCTGTGTTTGTACCAAACAATATGCATTACAAGAACGCAAGGCAATTGTGCTTGAAATTTTTTTAAAAGTTTCCACTTCATCCTGGTATTCATTGGTCATCTCTCCATTATGCTCAATTATAGTCTACTCAGAAGGGAAGCAAATAACTCCAAATTATGGCCCTAATTAGCTACAATTTACCTTTTTAACAACATCAGGTTCATCAATAGGTCACCATGGTAGTCATTAGGTAATATCTATTAGCAGCTGAACAATGTTGTTCAATGGTAAAAACATGCATTAATTAGTTATCGCCTGCTACGAAATATCTTATTATATCATAATGGTGTGTGTCTTTGACAATCAAGTAGACTTTTCGTGTGTATAAGTCGGGATCAAGTGGTCCAGTTCTTTTGTTGTTGCATGGTGGTGGATTTTCTGCATTAACATGGTCTCTTTTCACTGTAAGTGAAATATGATTTGCAAGATTTGAGTGTTGATATCAAAATAGATAAATTCTGATATAGGTGAAGGTCACAGCACTGGCACAATGTCAAGTTGTTGCCTATGATGGCAGGGGTCATGGTAAGTAGAAAATGGTGTAGTTAAAGATGAGTTTTTTTACTGTACAATCTTGTTCTCATGATTTGAATAGAAATAGAATCAAAATACTAGAGAGCTATCTCTAAAACTATGTGAAGCAAAACTGAAGATGGGGAAGCTGATCATCCTTCTTTGCAACCAACGGCTGAATTTGCGACACAGATCAAACGTACCCTGTCGAGGTGTCTCAATCGTGATTCAAGGCTCTTCCAGTGATATAGATCAAACCATGAGACACAGCTATACCTAACGTGTTAGAGGATTTGATTTTTATGAAGAGGGAAACTGGAGTATCTGAAGAGAAACCTTCAAAGCACACCAAGTGATCTGACCGTGAGCAAAAAGACTGGAACAACCAACAGAATAGAAATGCATCTTGCCATCACTTCTCTCTTTCCTTTTCATGAAATTAGTCGAAACTTCGTAAATATGTTTGGGGATGAGAAAGACAAGTTCATACTTTGGGAGCAAAAGGCATTGAGCTTCGTGAGATAACAGTCTTTTTAAACGAAAAATGAATTTTTAATTGGCAAGTTGTCGCAGTCTTTCCGTGATTTCAGATCTGTTTCAGATCACCTGGCAGGAGGAATCAAATTAACTCTACTCATTTGAGGGAGGGAATGCGCCAACCAATACTGAATACACCGTGTTTCTATTGCAAAAGCATTGATACAAGACTTGATATAAAATTTTTAATACGCATGTACCTACACCTAATTATCTCGTCACCCAATGTAAAAGAGGTTTTGTGTTTATAGTCTATTGCTGGCAAGTAATGTCCATGAACATGACGCTGTATAATTTTTGATATTTCTAGGAGATACAAGGACGTCTGATGATTTAAATTTGTCCATCGATACATTGAGAAAGTAAGCATTTTATGCGGCATTACGCCACGTTCACACGGGACCAATTCGGCACAATTACGACTTCCATTTGCAGTCGAGTTTAGCGCGTAGAACAACAATATATGATAGAACATGATTAAACAAACGAATTCGCAAAAATTTCACTTTCGAATGCCCTTACGGTAACATAGCGCCCCGTTGCCCTACCGCTTGTCCGGCGTCCTTGACTGTAAGTTTCAGAAGTTTCAAGAGTACACACGGCCGCAAATGGCAGAATTCAATGCTGTGACTCCGAGTAACCGGTCTCGTGTGAATGGGGCCTTAGTGTCCTACAAGTTTTATACTAAATAACTTGCTACCATCATTTCCTTTCTGGCTAGTGATGTGCGTTGTGTGGTCGAAGCGTTGTACCCCAGAAATCCTCCACCGATTATTTTGGTTGGTCACAGGTACTTAACAACATTTTTTCAGAACTGTAGTTCTCGTGTTTTCTACGGACGAGTAGAGAGCACTATTCTTGAAACTGAGTATGTCAGATATGCGTGTTTGAAAATGTAATGTTTTTTACTCAGAACATCAAGATTTCAGTACCAGCCGCGCTTTTTTAGCTTCATTACATTGAAAGTATCTATTATCAATCTTAAATATCTTCATTCTTGAGTGACGATATTTGTTGAAAAGTTTTACCATTGTAATGATTCAAGAACGACTTATTTGCTTGTATTTGTTTCAATAGTATGGGTGGTGCGGTCGCAGTTCACACAGCTGCTGAACAATTGCTTCCCTCTCTTGTTGCCCTTGTTGTTATAGATGTTGTGGAAGGTAATGTTTAATTGACGCAATTGTGTCCCTAAGCAAATATCTTCATTTATCTTAATTGTTATAACAGTCGTTACAATAATCATCAAACAGTATAACCTCCTTTCATTGTGAAACCTTTTGCAACGAATAAATGAATGTTTGGGCAAGTCTCTTCACGTGATGTCCACACTATGTCAAGCAAAGTAGTACTGTCACGTTACGTTGTGCGGTTGTGGAATATAGTCGAGTGAATATTTGAGTGATAGCTAAGGCTATGTGCATACGGTAACGTTTTTGAGCGTTTTCATTTCTGTTTTGAAGCGAAGACGGATGCAAACACTAACAATATAGGACAGAGGCTGCAGCTGATTCAACATATTGAAAATATTTTCCCTTGGAAAGTGTGAAGTAAGCGTTAAGACGATAAACGAGACACAAACGTTTTTGGAAACGCTTGAAAACGGCGCCC
>JAODVQ020419280.1:0-10878 GCA_025400075.2 Phenganax stokvisi | reverse complement strand
TGCAACTACTGCTACAGCTACATATATACTTTAGAGTACAGCTAATTATGTCCTTTTTACCTCTAAACCTTCTTAGATGACTTGAATACTCCTCAGTTTCTCAATAGTAACACCACAGTATACTGGCGCACGCGCGAGCAGCTGCGCTAAGTAACGCATCTTCCCGCTAACGTAAACAGGAAATCATTATAGTAAGTGACGGGTACAAAGGTTACTAAAGTAAAGCTCCGCCCTTTGCCCAGCTGCAGGCAAGAGATGGCTACCGTCACTCTTCCACCTATCTAACAGTGTTCGTTTTTACCAGCGAGGTAAGAAGAACGCATATTTGCGATATTTACGCGATGCGCGCGGTCCACGCATATATGCGTCTATCGGAACTAATCGGTTAATAATCCGAACCACTACAGCTGGGCCGACTGGAAAGAATGGGAGGGGCCTAATCCAATGGAAACCATCTATAGATTACCATCATATCCTGATAATTTTCACTCACCAGCAGTCCAGAATCGAGCATCAACAAGTACTAGCACATTCCATCTTGCCAGTTCTTTAGACAATCTAATGAGCTAGAGTCTTTCAATCAGGAGGTGGGAGTGGCCTGTAGGAATAGAATGAACATAGAGGAGGTCGGGCTCATCATTCTCACATACAACACTTAACTAGAAAGAGTTCAATGGGGTACAAACAGCAAAAAACTGTCTCTTCGATAATAGTCTGTGCTACAATACATTTTATAGAGGAAGAGGTGTCTCGCCTATACGACGACAAAGAGATGGGAGGGGCCTAACCAAACAGAACCCATCTGTAAATTACCATCATATCTTGATAATTTTTACATGCCCGCTGTCCAGAATCAAACATCTAGGAGTACCAGCAAATAACTCTCCTACCCTTAATAACATACTATATATACTATATCTATGCTCTATAATGAGGACAAACTGTTGCGGCAATACGACAAAGAGATGGGAGGGGCCTAAACAAACAGAACCCATCTGTAGATTTTCATCATATCTTGATCATATTTACTCACCAGCTTTCCAGAATCAAGTATCAAAAAGGACCAGCACATTACATTTCATCACTACTTCATACAATCTTAAAGAGCCGTAATCCATCAATCAGGAGGTGGGTTACCTACAGGGTATTGAAGGTGGCGGAAAAAATGATGCAGCTTCCAGTCAGGAGGTGGTTGATCTGTCAAAGTTTCTCTATCTGGCAGTGTGATATACTGAATGTAACACACATGTCGAACATTGTCCTTTACCTCAACAAATTAAGGAGGTGTGGTGTTGGACCATCAGAACAGATCACTAAACTGGCAATACTACTCGACGCTCTTAGATGTTGGTGCAGTCCATAGAAGATAATCCTGGTGACGAGGCTACCAAGGAGCTAGTTGTAAAAGCCAAGATTATCGAGACAAAAGTGAAGGGAATCAGTAAGGGGATGCAGAAGGAGGCCGCTGTTCTACATCTAAAAAAAAGATGTTCAAAGTCGCTGTTGAAGACGATCGCAAGAAAGTACTCACATTTCTCACAGACAACCATCTTATCGAACTAATCGAGGGTTATCTGGCGAAAGACGAACCCATTGATGCAGACGACTGATGATGAGGAGATATCTGATGAGCTACTTGATCTACACAAACGCCCATAGACAGGGAGAAGTGGTCAATATGACCGTTGCTGATATTAATATGGCCAGCAGCCACCAAGCCAGAAACGAGAAAAAGATGTTTGTATACAAGGTATGTTCGTACAGTACACGCTGTATCAGTGACGATCAATTTCATTTTGTCATTCAAAGGTATGGCAATATAAGACAGCTGGTGTTTTCGGCAGTGCTAACATAGTGCTACCTGAAAGGATACACAAGATGGTGTCCACTTACGTCGCTAAACACCGCCCAATACCAGCTGAAGGATGTGAGGAGTTCGCTTTCTTGACACCACTTGGTCGCCAGGTTGCACATGTTGCAGATGACCTGAAAACACTCTTGAAGGACTTATCTGACTGCAGTCGGAGTTCTAAACCTGACCACCACAGACATAAGCAAGTTAACATCCACTGAGGTTGTGAATAGCAGTGCTACCATTAAGGAGGTCAGAGCTCTTGCGGCTCATGACTCACTCAAGCGACACAGCGCGACACTATTACCAGCACGTTGGGAAGGAGACACAAAGTGTTTAAATTTATCAGGAAATAACAAGAAAACGACGTGATGATGGAGGAGACATGGAAGTACAGCCATCCCTAAAGCGAAGGAGACGATGGTCCGAGGTGGAGGCAGAAGCTATCAGAAACACACTCGGTGTGACCTACTCTAGAAAGGTGCGAGGAGTTTCTGAAGTCTAATGAAGAATCTAGTCTTTTCCAAGGAAGAACATCGAAAGAAATTCAGGACAAGTGCTGAACATTGAGGAGACAGGCAAAACGGTGACATTACATCAAACTGCAAAACTTGAACATTTTATAATTGCTGCGTATTATGTTGTCTCTTTTCATTTTGATTTGCATAAAAAAATTTTTTTAAATCACCTGAATTGATTTCTACTTAAATACACCTAAGAAGCTACATGGAAGTGTGTAGCTAGGGCTTTTAAAGGTCTAGGGCTAGGATTAATGATGGATAAACTGGAAGGTGTGGCTAGGGCAAGCGAATCATAAGGGTTTACAACGGGAGATCCCTAAGGATCAACAAGAAGGTGATGGAGGGGTGTGTCTAGGGCTATTAAAGGGGCTGGACCAAGGCTTGTCTAGTGGGTTATACCCATCATGCAGGTCGAGCTGTGAAGCCTCCTCTGTCCCCAAACCCTGTCACGGGTCCTTTCCACCGTATTGAGGTAGATGTGGTCCACCTGCTAAAGACGAGCCGTGGGAACCAATACTGTGTTGTCTTCATGGACTATTCTAACGAAGTGGCCGGAGATCTTTGTCATGGATAACCAATCAGCTGCCACTATCGCTAAGCTTTTGGTAGAACAGGTGGTGAGCCGACATGGAGTACCTGGAGAGCTACTTTCTGACCGTGGACAGGCATTCCTTTCGGGGCTAACGGAGGAAGTAGAGGTGCTCTTGGGGTACCACAAAGTTAACACGTCGGCCTACCACCCCCAGACGGATGGTCTGGTAAGAGCAATACAACAGAACTCTCATCATGATGCTTGCAAAGACCACAGAGAAAGGTGGCCCAGAGTGGGACAAGCGCCTCCCGTATGTGCTTTTTGCATACCGTAGTGGTGAGCAGGCCTCGACTGGAGAAACTCCCTTCTACCTGCTGTACAGCTGGGACCCGCGGTTACCACTGCCGGATGCATTAACGATGAAGGAAACACCAGAACTCATAAACTTGAAGGACTATGGAGTGGACCTACACCAAAAGATGGCTGAAGCGTGGGAGACTGCGAAGGAGTCCATAGGTGAAGCCCAGAAACGGCAGAAGAAGGCCTACGACAAGAGGGCATATGGATCTCCCTACCAAGAAGGCGAGCACGTGTTCCTCTACCAACCGTCAGAGAAGACAGGTGCTGATAGGAAGCTGGCCAGGCCCTACTACGGGCCATACCGAGTTATCAAAGGTGGGACAAACACCAAGCCACCAAGCAATAGGAGACGAAGAGGTGCGAAGCGAGGAGAGTCTAGACCATTATCAGAAGGTACTGCACTAGATGGCTCCTTTGGATCCCCCTCTGACAGAATGGATGAGGTGAGGGAAGTGAGTGAGAAGGGGAGTAATAGAGAAGAGAATAGGACAAGCCTTAGACAATTAGACTCTAATCAGCAGGAGGAGCATAGGACACCCTCTGGACACTTAGATTCTAATCAGCGGGAGGAGAATAGGACACACTCTGGACCAAATGAGCAAGTAGAGATAAGGGCACCCTCTGGACACTTAGACTCTAATCAGCAAGAGGAGCATAGGACACACTCTGGACACAAGAGTATTTCTTATAATAAGGGGTCCCAAAGAAAGACATCCTCTGATTCTATTGATAATAAGGGGTCTCAAAGAAAGACACCCTCTCACTCTGTTCATGATAAGGTGTCTAACAAGACACCCCTGATTTTGTTAATAATAAAGGGTCTAACAAGACACCCTCTGATTCTGTTGATAATAAGGTGTCTCAAAGAAAGACATCCTCAGATTCTGTTCATGATAAGGGGTCTAACAAGAAACCCCCTGATTTTGTTGATAATTAGGGGTCTCAAAGAAAGACACTCTCTGATTCTGTTGATAATGAAAATCACTGAAGTGCAAACCCTCGGCGCATGCCAAACATACACGCTTATGTGGAACTGAGGGGCGTCCGTGCCTGCATGTGAACGCCTGTAAATCATATAATATAGAATAGCCAAGAAGTGGAGGACTAACATCCATTGACACCTAAAATTCTCAATCTTTCAGGCATAATATTTTCGAAGTACAATTGGAGTGAAGATTTAATGATTTTTAAAATGAAATTATGATCTACTTACTTGCTTAAGTGTAACGTAATGCTTGAGAGTTGCATTCCTCAACCTGAAAGAAGTGAGTTCGTAGTGTCTTTAAGGAGTAAAAATCTGTAATCAGCATGCTCTAATTTAGTTGTGTGTCGAGTCTTGTCTGGCCACACCCCCTCCTTATGGAGGTTATTGAGGTTTCGGCTGTGCCTTAGAATTTGTACAATGTGTTCTATTACTCTCTAAGGTATAACTTAATCCATGGATTAAAAATCCCTTGTAGAGTTTGTGACGAATCTGAGTTGATAATTCACACCTGATTAACCCCTTCTCTCTTTCTGGTCACTTGCAGAGGCCACGCCCCTTTCCAGTTGGCCCAGCTATAGTGGTTTGGATTATTAAGTGTGTAACGTAATGCTGGAGAGTGGCATCCCTCAACCTGAGAGAAGTGAGTAGGTAGTGTCTCTAAGGAGTAAAAATCTGTAATCAGCATGCTCTAATCTAGTTGTGTGTCGAGTCTTGTTTGACCACACCCCCTCCTTACGGAGTTATTGGGGTTTTGGCTGTGCCTTAGAATTTGTATGTAACATGCTCTGAACTAAAAGTTCCCATTCTGAACTAAGGGATCATTGTTAGTTTTCTTTAATTTTATATCAATAAAAATCTATCATGGTATTTTAAAAATTCTAACTACTATCTACAATGTTTAAGAAAAGTTCAACATCTTTTGTCATAATTAATGTTTTTCGCCCTGCTTGAGCAGCCTCTATCGGATCCACAAAGAGAGAAGTTCTACTTTAGTGCAATAGTAGGTATAAAACATATAAGAATGGTTCCTTCATAATTAAACTATTAACCCTCTTAGCGCGATAATTGAATTCTGCGTACCAACGCGTAACGCGACGCTTGCGTTATTGCACGCGCATTTTTCGCACATTACTGTGTTATTCTTTATAACGCCACCTTTGCGGTTGATACACGTGGCTGTAACTTGCTACAGAGACGTGAAAAGGATGAAAGAAGATAACCTGCTTGAATTCAAGTAAGTAATACGCACTACTAATTCATTCTGCCTCTTTGAATTTAGTATTTTTTCGATGTTAGGTTCTATGTCATAGTTTAGATACATAAGAATATGAAAAGTAAGTGATATAGCTTTTACATAATGGTCTTGTTTTTACAGGTAGCACTCCGGGTTAACTTTTGTGTGGAAAAGTTCAAAACATGGCACCACACACATGGGCAATTCGCATTGCTTGCACTTGAACGTGGTTGTCTTTCTTCCTCTCCCTTTCTTTCCACTGTAACCGCAGTTACTCTGGCGCTCAATTCTCCCAGGAAAGTGGCGTTCTGTAAGTCAAGCGCAGGGAGGATTTGCAGGTCGATGTTGGATAGGAGGTGGAATGGCATCAGGATCAAAACTTAGGAGACCTTTCGCGAGTTCAATTCTGAATTTTTCATGGGTAAGTTTACGGCATGATTGTGGAGCTTCCATGTACAAGATATAAGCATTTACAATGGCGAGATCTAGCAAGTGGAAGCAGGCACAGCGCCACCACTTCACAGTGTGATGTGAAGAACCATAGTATGATAGAAGCTGGTCGCTCTTATCAACTCCTCCCATGAACTTATTGTACTCCTCTACCATAATAAGTTTCCTTATCTCCTCTCGTCCTCCCTCTACCAACCGTGTCCTCCTTATCTTTGTGACCATAGAATCGTCATGGACTGTTGACAGCATTGACACCTGCCTCTTATCAGCCCATTGCAGAGCTAACATGCTGTCATCAATAGCAAATGAGGTGACATTTCCCGAGGCCACGCCTATTTACATGGAGTGTACCACATGCTCCGAAGCCCTCTTCTCTTAGCTCTGTGAATAGATCCAGACTAGTGTAGAGGTTGTCCATATAGATGTGGTGCCCTTTTCCTTGTAGTTTTTCCACGAGTGCCATGACTACAATGTGAGAGTGGTTTTTACCTGGGTTGAGTGTATTGTCTTTACCTATATATGAGAAAGAAATAGTTGTGGTTTACTGCAATTATACATAGCATATATTGTGTATGAAATGGTTTTGTGAGTTATGCATACCAGTAACAAGAATTATGCATAATAATATACATGCATATTCAATCCTATACAATATTAGCTCTGTATTATTATACAACACCAGATCCACTTATAACCATACTTGCATTGTTGAAATGTTATGCGTGTGTCTGGATTGCCTTATATACATAAGTTACGTATAATTACCTGTATAGAGCCTCTAACTCCAAACGTATCCTGTAATGCTATCTGCAAGTACATAGGACTTTAGACCCCACTTGGTGGGTTTTTTGGCAGGTACTGGATAAATGTCAGGCGCCCCTTGAATCCCACCATCGCCTCATCAACAGAGAGCTCTCGATGTGGGTCGTATGCTAGCTGGAAGTTCTCGATAAGAGGATCAAGCAGAGGGCGCAACTTGTACAGTGGATCATATCCAGGTTGGCCCTTTGGTATGTAGTGATCATTGTCAGCCAGATGGAAAAATGTCATGATTAGGCTGAATCTATCACGCGACATAACCTAATACATGTGACATATAAGCGGTACATTTTATGTATACATAAAAATTTTTTTTACCTTTGAACAAGCAGTGTTTGAGTATGGCCAGGATGTAACCCAATGATCTTCTATCTTTGGCAGATTCACCAGGCCCATCACAATCACTACAGAGAGAAACTTCTTGAGTTCATCTCGGTCAAAATCATGGCGAGACCACTGCTGGACACATGAGCATGCAGTAATGGTGTGTGCACTGATATATTGTGTGGCATAGAGATTCGTTTGGGTTATGATGCTATCGAGGATGTGATCAGTGACTAGTAGCTGGAAATAGTAGAGAGGTGAACCGTCTCCTGGAGGTCTAGTGCAACCATATCTGCTGGTAAATGGAAGTATCCTATCCTCATCAGTTGCTGCATTATTATCCCTGACTACATCTTCTCTTCCCTCCTCAGCGTCCGCTTCATTTTCACTAATGTAGCCACCAAACTCATCTTCACTCCAGTCATCATCCTCCAGAGGACAAGGAATATCCATCTCTTGCATGATTTCCAGCACTTGCTCAATTGTATACAGTCTGCAGGCCATGTTCCACTTTTTACAAACTGCTGCATGTGCTTTATACCAATGACGCAGGTGCGTGATTATCGCGCGCGTTTATAGGGGGTGTGGTGACCCTTAGTGGGAGTGGCAAGTCTAAAGGTCGAGTAGACTACTTTCAGTAGGCGGGTGGAAGACTACAAGACGCTACGGCCTTCTGCGCCGTGGTAATGGCAGTAAGAAGGTAAGCATTATTGCATGCATATATTTATGAACGTCGCGGTAGTTATATGTCGCGCGCGTGCATATATAGATACGTGTCGCGCTAGGAAGGTTAACTTGGTGGTTAAAAGATAACAAATGTCTGAAAAATGATAATACTTAATACACACTCATAGCAAATCCACATAATTTGCAACCTGGATGGCCACTATTATAAATGGATAATCACTTGTGACCCTAGTAAGGAAGCAAGGACACAAATTTGTGACTTAATTTGAACCCCAAGAAATGGCCACTTAAGCATTATAAGAGTCACAAATTTGTGACTTAATTTGAACCCCAAGAAATGGCCACTTACACATTATAAGAGTCACAAATTTGTGACTTGATTTGAATAACGAAATGGCCATTATGATAAGAGTCACAAATTCGTGACTTATTGGAATGACATAAGGTATTCGCAAATTTATGACTTAATTTGGAGCACCAGGAATAGACACCCTAGAATATACTAATCACATTTTATCACAATAGTAACAAGAGGCAGTAACTATAAAAAAGCTAGGCATCATATTTGTATAAAATATGGATAACTACCTACTTCGTGCAGGGTCGGCATCTATAACTGTACTTTCATGGAACAAGAACGGGTCAATTAGCTGTGTTTTCAAATTACTGGGATCACTATAAATGAAAACATTTGAATGCTCTCCATTGCTTTTTACGCGACTTTTTTTCTTTTTTTAACGGTACCGTTTTTCATACGTATTACATAACGTTTTGACGCAGATCAGCGCCATCGGCCCTAAAGAGTTAACACACAACATAATCTAAAGCATAAATACTAAGTATGTATAGAGTGTATTTAATAGACAAGTTGGTGCATGGACTTCGGTCCACTATTCAATTTATTCATGGGTTTGTCTGTACTTGAGGGTCAGTGACATTGATACCAATCGTGTGCATAACATGAACCACTTTATTTGTTGAAGATAAAAATAATACATATATACAGCGCCGAACAGAAAGAGATAGATTGACCACTTTTCATTTTGCAGCGATTTTCTCAGTTATAGAGAGAGCTATTGATAAAAGTCATGTAACAAAATGATCCTCTATCTTCCCTAAATTGATACTAGTCGCATGACCATAAGTAATAGTCATATGAAACTAACCTAGGGTCATGTGACTAGTATCAGTTCATTCAGGGAAGATAGAGGATTATTTTGATATATAACTTGTATCAATAGCTCTCTCTATAACTGAGATAATCGCTGTAAAGTGAAAAAGTGGTCAGTCTACTATCTTTCTGTTCGGCACTGTATGTACTGGGTGATTAAATGCATAAAACTCACTTTCTAGAGAAGCTATATCAGTTTCTTTGAGACAATATGCCAGTTCTGTGTGGTTGTAGCACTTGACTAATGCCTCCTTAGTTGATTATTGCTGTTAAATTGTACAGAGTACAATAAAAATGAAGCACTGTAACTCTGCTGTGATAGAATTGATGCCACGACTACTGTAGGCAATGTGCTATGCAATCTCAGCTGAACATTCCTACACAGAGAATTACATAACATGAACACATTATGGAACAACATATTATTAAAACATACCTTAGGCATTCTGTAAATTATAAGTTGTGCTCCAGAAAAGGTCCCGACCACAGACCTAATTTGCTCAGCAGTGATAGATTAAAAATTCATCTCAAGAAAATACACAGGTACACTGCCAATTCTCTTTTGCACTCCACTTGGTGGGAGTGAGCCTATTGGAGCCGGACTATCTAGGGCAGCTAGACAATATTGGCGAAACATATTTGGAATATCTTTCTTGAACTTATGCTTAGAATATTTTGCAAGCTGATCCTCAGATGTATATTGGGGGAACTTTGCACTTGCCTCTTCCCAACTCTTCATATTGGTAAGCCAGAGAAAGGCGGACTTAACAACACTCAATGATCGAAATTTTGCAGCACTGGCCCTCATTACAGGGAGCGACATATCCTCATCAATTACCTTTTGCAGAATTGACTGTTGAAACTCTGCATCAAGATGGTGTAACAGTTGAAATAAATGTTGCTTAAACTCAGGTGTTGACATTAGATGTTTTCGGTTAAGTTTCTGATCATTAAGTTCCCCATTTTCATACTTGGTCATCACACCACTAGCTAAATCCCAGACTTTGTTAGGAAATGATGCTTGAGTAAAAATATTATCTTTCTGAGTATGGGACATGTTCTGTTTGTGAAAATTATGGTAGAAATATTACATAATAAGTGAGTAGAATTTATAAGGCTCCAATTAGAAAAGCCAGGAAGATAGCTTATGCAAAATAATACGAGTAACATATTGAGTAGCTTAAAGAAATGATTAAGAAAAAAGAAATATATCCAACCACCTCATCCCATATAATATGTGACCGTGTACGTGAAAACCAAGCATATGCAATTTTTTACACGTAGAGAGAAATGGCTGAAAATAGTGGCCGACGGCATACCCTACTGAAAATGCGTTTTCGATGCCAAGGTGTTCTCTGATGTCTATAGAGCACATTTGTGTAGTTTTTATCTGCATAGCATGCATGTGCGAGCTGCAGGAGCTGTAAAAAGACAGCCATCTCATTCTTCTACTCGTAGTGCGTGGAGTTATTATACGGAGAAATAACCAGGGCCGTGAGCGGAAAAATTTCCTGCCATGTGGGAAAACTTGCAGCTGTCATTTCAAGAAACTATTCTGAGAGAGAGAGAGAGGAGAGAGAGTGATCTAAGGCAACGTCTTACCGTCATGGCGTCTTCCAGCGACATCGCACGGTACCTCAATGTAGGCGGTAAAGACGACTCTGCCCTTGCGGAAGTACTCACAGATTACTTTGATGACCACGCAGTGGAAGAAGACGATGACGTTTTCAATACAGGTATGAATATTCAATAATTCAAAGTGCTTTTTATGTGCTTAAAGTACTTTGTGTGTGTATAATTATAAGTGCTTATAGAAGTGTCTTGTGTATAAATGAGTTATTAACCCTCGCCTGCGCGCATGCGCAGCGAGGGTTATTGTAGTCAGTCTGTGCGTGCGTGCGTGTGTGTGTGTGTGTGTGTGTGTGTGTGTGTGTGTGTGTGTG
>JAODVQ020419173.1:0-10880 GCA_025400075.2 Phenganax stokvisi | reverse complement strand
TTGTTTACAACTGCCTTTCCCGCCCTTGGCAACGGCTCATGTGAGCCCTGGAAACCTTGATTAAATGTCACAACGTACGTTGTGAACGGAAGTTGTTTCACAGTCAAACGGAAACCGCTGTAAGATACCTTGAAAAGATAGTGAATTATTACTTCCAGATTTGCATTTACTTTCATTAAAGTTATAGAGAAAAAAGGCAAACAGCATCAGCATCATTTACTACCACAGACATTTACAAGCATGATTTGTAGACAACAGTAATGGATTAGTTTTAATTGTGCTTAATTAGTTTGAAATTGGAAAATGACCAGCACTCGTACTGACGAATTGATTAACTCACGTGATCCTACTTTAACGGTCACTCAGACGCAATATAAAATCTATATGATTTTAACCTGAACAACAGCTTTTAACACAAAAACTTTTACAATTCAAAACTCGAATTATACCACCAAAATCCATTAGTTTCTTACTTTAGAGAACACATTTTAGGAAAATTTATCATCCAAAGTCAGTATGAAGCTCAAATTTTATTCCATCAGTCACAAACGTAGAGCTGTGTCCAATTGTTCTAATAATATTTCATGTTTTTGCATTACTTACCTTGTGTACTTTAAATAGACAAATTGGAGATAGTATACAAACCATTTTGAAAAATGCCAAGAATATTGTAAATGTCAATGCCTTTTTCCATGAACTGTTCACCAAGCAATGCATTGCACTTTAATTCTATTTCATCCAATAGAACACTGTACTCAGTATATTATGGCCTTTGGTTTTGCTCTCTTATGTGCTTGCTCCATAAAATTTCCAATGTAGCATTGAAAATGTTTGAACATGTTACATCAATGAGCATGGCACTACAATATTTCTACCTTTATGTTTTAATAATGTATGCATACTTTTTTAGGAATATGACAATAAATGACTTGACTGTATCATTGTTAATAAATTTGGTAAGTGTATGAAATATCTACAGAACAATTTACGCGTTTTCCATATGCAGTTTCTATAAATATGCAGTATATTACATTTACAAATAATGGAAAGTGCTAGGTAGTGCACTCCAAATTGAGATTCAAAGTGGTCACCATTTTATGAATAAGACAATATAACCATAATAATTTCTAGCCTTCATTTAACTTTATTCCCGTAACTGCACTGTAGAGCCCGGTGTCAAGCAAAATTACTTTTAGTTGACTTTGTTTCAGCCTAGTTTAATTAGAATTATAACTCCATCTGAAATTCAAGACAAATTTATTGTTGACTTTTGTATGTGACAAAGGTGGTTTTGAAACAAATTTTATAGTCACTTCTCTGAGAATTTTTGGTGCCATTCTGAATCAACTGGTTTAGGCAAAATAGTTTGTTTTGTGTCGTCTCGGTCAGCGAGGAAGATGAGTATAGTTCGTAATCCTAGACCTGAAATATTATTCAATGAATCATTTTTATATTTATTGCAATTTAATATTTCAGGATTTAACATGATTGAAATGCATTGCTTAGGCTTTTTTAAAGCTTAAAAATAGCATACACATTAAAATCATGTTGAAAATGGAAAGCTCTATTTTAACCAATGTCAATTGCCAAGTACTACGACTAAACTGAAACCCATATTTGAGACTGAATATTAGCTCCTCTGCAAGCATCTGCTTGAAACTAAATGCTAGCTTTATGATGCAAGCTTAGTACCGGTTCTATTAATGATATTTTTTTTTAGAGTCTAACCTCGGGAGTTGGATTTTACCATATCAAGACTAAAGAACTACTATCAAGTGACCGAAAAATAATTCTTCAAAACAATGAGACAGGTATGGAGACAAGGTGAAGGCATGATAAAGCAATTTTTATGGAACCTTTTGATATTTTTTGCTACGAAGTTTCAAACAACCATGTGAGATCCTTATTTGCCATTGTTAAAGCTCTTTGGTTGTCAGACTATGCATTAGTGCTGCATATTCCTTTTCAATTGTGCAATCTTCAAAAAGTTTGCTGGGACTTGTCCGTGCTCATGTCATGTGTCAACTCAAAATGCATCATTCTTGTTGTTGCACATGAAAATTGCATACATGGGGTTTTTTGTGTTACAGGAAGCCAAACATATTTTAAAACTTGCTTCAAAATTTCCAATCCTTCTAATTTCTGTGGTAGATACACCATTGGAAAAAAAAGCATTGTGAAGTTTTTGAAGAAAGTACTACTTCGTTTTCAAGGAAAAAAATTTTCAAAAAGTTCTTTTAAGTGGCCATTGGGCACATTAAACTTGAACCCAACTTTGACATTGTTGTTAAACAAAACCAATGATCGTACAACCTTCTTTTGCCAAAGTGTTTTAGAGACATATATAATCATCAATTTAATGGTTTTGAGCAAAGTTTGAACTTTTTGTGATGAATACGGCACATTTAGCAAGAGTATGTTAATTTTTACTTGCCAGGAAAAGGCTACTGATTCAAAGTTAATTAATATGTGCATAACGTTCAAATTGGTCAAAATTTGGGCCAGTTACTGTTCAAAAGATATGCTTCCCATTCGTATAAATGAAATTTTGGGTAAATGAAGGTGTACAACTCTAGAACCCTTCAAAAACTGCTGCAATTGTGATATTTGGGTGTTTACCAAATGATTTGGAAGTCAATCTTTTTATTCCCTGAATACATTTGTTTTCGACTTAACACATTTATATACACATTTTAGTATTGAGATAGGAACTGGAATTATACATTCCTAAGTATCTACCTTTCGCTCTATAGAAATCTTCTAAAATTGGAAATTCAGTTGCAAATTTGATATTCAGACTTCCAGATTTTTGTTTAGATGGCAATCGATGTTATTCCAGGGGCGTATTATTTGCTAACGTAACACCAAAATGTTGAACTTTCCATCAACAGATTTAATTTCTCAAAGTTTTAACCAAAGATCACATCTGTTTGATCTATTGATAGCTTCCTACTGTAAAATTCAAATTGAGACTTGAACCAAAACACCGTCGAAACCTGGCTATGAGCCCTGGGCCTATCTAACTTTGTAATGGGTATTAAGTGGGCTTATAACCGGGAAAAAAAGTTTCAAAACGCAATAGACTACAGTATGCCGGCGCTTTATTGCTCAATGTTCTGTAATCAGTATAAAAGTTACTATGCATAATGCAGATGTTATAACAAAACGTCACATACTTTTTCTACAACACAACCTGTTACACTATTTCATAATGCACGATTATCGAGTATTATGAAAAGTAGTTACATATCTGTCTCAAAGTCTTCATCATTGTCATCATTGTCATCATTGTCATCGTTATTACTATCAAGATGAAATTTGACATTGTCTGGGATATTGTCCACTTTTTGACATTTCATAAGTGGGGGACTCCTGCAATGTCAGGGGCGTCATTCTCAGCTCCGTCAAGAGCTACAGAAATGCTGCACTTCTTGAACCTTCTAATGACAACCTCTTTGTGTGTTTCCTGTCATGCATTCCTAACCCACTTGGTTAAAAGAACATGCCTTTCCCATGCACTTAGTTTGCTTTCTGTGTAGAGCTGTAAGTTTTTACTCATGTGGTATTCATGTTGCCATTCACAGCTTCTTTGAAGGGCTTGTTGGTGCTAACATCCGCGAGCTGTATCCTACTTGTGCAGCCAGATGAAATGCAGCAGGGGCCAGTTGTTCAAAGCTGAGTCAGTGTTAACCCTCGGCTAAAACTTAACCAGCCGTTTGTTTGTGCATTTCTGTATGTCCATTTGTTTCAAAACTTTCAAAAAAAGTCGTGTTTGTACATAGACTAGCTTTGTGGAAAACTTTTGTCAAGTTAGCAAAGAAGCAGTTAAAAATTTTGCTTCAAACTTTTCGTTAGCCAAGAGTTAATGCCAACCAAGCTTTGAACAACCGCCCCAGGGCATCACACATTTGTACAAATTACTTATGCAATTATATATTTCCCCATCCACAACAGTTTGCCATCAACACCCAGTTTTGCATGTCCATCTTTATTATAGAAATGTATGAATATGTCTCATGTTTCAGACATGTACATGTGTCATGAGGAACTCCTTGTGTCTTCGCTCTTAACAGGAAATTCAAGCTTATTTATTTGCGCTTGTGTTCTATTGTCCACAAAAATGTTCAAAAGTTAGCCCCTGACACCTGGATATTGCTCATCATTGCAAAAAAATCTTTACTTGTGCTTGCAATGCTTCGGATATTAATGAGGTTAGCTACAAAAGTGCTATTGAACTGCTATCTTGGATGTAAATGCAAACAATCTAGGGAAGCTTGTGGAACCATAAATATATTTGAAAGCAACCTTGAACAGCCTGAGGAAGGGGGTTAATAAGGGGATACACTTGTTAAAAGTACATGTACTTTTATCATCTGTAAAGTATATGTGGTCCACAGTATATTTGGAAAGAAATTAGCATAGCGGTGTGTACTATGATGCAAAGGGTTTTCTATTTACCAAATTAGAAATATCCATTTATTGCTTAACTTATTACTTATTCTTTTAAAGAATTGTTTAGCATAAAATTCTTCTGTCGCCATGCAAACATTTCATGTTTGTAACAAGTTGCCAAAACAGTAGGTTCAAAACCATTTATAGAGTACAACATTATGAAATGTGTACTTAATATCACACCACCTCTATTTCTTTTCACAGGAGAGTTTATAGACGACCTACCTGGACCAAAAGAAAAAAGTATGTTAGACATTGCAATACTTTGACTTGCTCCAGTTCACTGTAGTTTGGGGTTGTTTCAATTCTTACCAATGATCAAGATGTATAGCTTGGTTATTTCAAGTTTGAGCAATTTTTTGTGTTACAGTGGAATGCCGTTAATACGACCACTGTCAGCCAAAACAGTTTGGTCATTTTAACATGGTGGCCATGTTAACGAGAGTCAGGATCAAATTAAAACACAAATGTTTGTACTTACATCATATTGATCAGGTCATTGTTCAGTTAAAATTATAGTATGCACATTTCCAAAAACATTGAAATTTAGACACGTTCTTATTAGCTGAAGACAAGTCGATTCAGCTATCAAAGAACTGAAGAAGATATTGTAAATTCCTATATAAAGATTGCATTCGCTGATGAAATGCCTGAAGGTTTGTAAAAAGCTGTCAGCCTTGGTTAATTACGTCAACACTCAGGCAAATCTGTTTGTGCTTGAAAAATGATTTTAGCCAGTCATTCATGTTTTAATTTTATACAAAAGCGGAGCATAATTTGGCATATTGAGTGCTCATATTAAAGAGTTGTGGACATCAAAAGGTGGTGGTGGTAATAACAGATGGTCATGTTACCAGGTCTTTCGATAAGAAAACCATTTAGCTATTGTTTGGGGAAATGAAAAGAGGTCATATTTATTGGTGGTTGTATTAACAAGGTGGTCGTATGGTGGGGTTGCGCTAAAAAAGCAACATAACCAGTTGCGGAGTGAAAATAAAGTTTTTGAGAGTAAATCCAGCATAATCACTAATTGGCTGCTTGTCAATATTACCTAATTCGTTGGTGTCCTAAATCATTAAAAGTTGGTTCCAAAACAGTCTGGCTGCAACAAAAGTGGAGTTAGGTAGACTTATACTATTGAGGAAGATTATCCTAATTCATTAGAAAACATTGCTGTAAAGCTAAAAACCAAGCTTGTAGACTTTAATCGTTATTTTGATGCTTGTTGATCTGAAACTAACAGAACAATTCGAAACCTACTAGATAAATCAGTTTTGAGGGAACTGATGAAGTGGAATGTGAAAACAATACACAATGTCAATGAAACTGCAATGTAAGGGACGAAAGTGAAGACTTAATGGAATACATTTTAGCACATTTCAGTGGCAAAAAGAAGACTTCAATCAGAGAAATGTCCAGCTTAGTAACTGCTATCCACGCACTCCAAACCGAAATAGAGCATAACCCAGTAGAAACAATCGACAAACAGCCTGCATGATGTTAGACAAACAACAGAGAACTAAACAACAGAAAGCATAGACATGATCTTAACAAGTGTCATCCGCAAGGCGGTCAACAAAACTAAAGATATATCAAGATCAATGCGATATTTATGTTTAAAGATTGAAGAATCACAATGTATAGTGGAAATTTCAAACATTAATCTTTTAAAGAACAAAGAAAGCATTGAGAAAACAGCCCCAGTAAAGTTCAAGAATTCTCAACATTTCTCAAGAGTAAGAAGAGTCCCACTGAAAAATCTGTGTTACTTAAGGCAAGTCAACAACACGCCATGTGGCGATATGATAACCATCTTGGATCACGTTGTGAGATGGATGATCAAACTGCCCTTTTTACATCACTCCACTTACATGAACATCATAGTCAAGACATTTGCAAGGGTAGGCTCACTGACATGAAGCACTAATTAAAGTTTTTTTGAGGTACAGGGTAACTTCTTTAAATGTTTGCATGGTGATTAACAATTATAATATACAGTTTTGTGGAAACACCACGTAAATTTATTTATGAAAAGCTTTCGGTCTGTAAGCTTGGACCGTCATCAGTATAAATGCACTGATGATGGTCCGGGCTTACGGACCAAAAGCTTTGCAGAAATAAATTTACGTGGTGTTTCCACAAAACTTTATATTATAATAAGATTATTTAGGCATTTAAAAACATACAAACAATGATGGTAAAACCTTCCATTCAAAAGAGGTTTCCACCCTACCTCACACAAGACAGATGTGGCAGTGAAAAACCAAGGACGATCTACGTGGTGTTTCCACAATACTGTATATTACAATAGAAGTACAGAGTATTCCCAAAACTATTCTTGAATGAAGTCAAGGAAATGAAAGCTGTAGGCATATGAAGGTAAAATGGAACTCATTTTAACAAATTTGTAATATTTGAAATTATTCAGGCAAGACAAAGTTTCAACATCAAAGTTAAAGAGACCAATGTACTATTTAGTTGACTTTGCAGCAAATCTAGGTAGTGCGTCCTATTCAGCATACAAACATTAAGCTCAGTATGCATGAGATTTTTAGTAAAAAACAATATTGATTTGATGCAAAATGGACTAGAAAGAAAACTACCCAATAGGTATGTTAAAATTTTCAAATGAGTCCACGCTGTAGTGACAAATAGCTAAGTGAATATTTATCCATGCCTTGAATGCTTTACTGTTGGGCAGCTAAGTAATGCAATCTTAGTTAAACGTACTTGTAATGTTCTCGTGTGAGCTTCATCTCTTAAAAACGTTCTTTACTCCAAATGTATAACTCTTGTATATCTACTTATAGTACCTAACTATAATACCTAATGTTGCTTGCAAATGCAGTGCTATTGTTTTATAACTTCATTACATGTCCCCTTCTTAGAAACGTTTACTGTAGTCTTTTTTGTTCTTTTCTTATGAATTCTCTCTTTTTGTTCAATAAGTACTTTCTTCTTGACAAATAGTGTCTACTTTCTATAGTTCTTCATACTTACCAGGACTAAATAAATCTGTTTATCCGAATCTTTTCTACAAATTGATTCTATCTGTGAGTTTTAACAATCGTCTGCTTGTTTCAATATCATTGTTCTCATCTGGCTCTGCTTGTCTTTCTGTTTCCACTTGTTCCCTTCTAGTTGTTTGCTCTTGTTAATTTGTGGTTCTAGTAGACTGTTTGTTTGTACTATCTCTTTGGTCATAGTTCTCGTTCCTGACGTCAGGTCCTTCAATATCTTCTTCGACATTCAACAAATGTTTTCTATTTCTTCTGTATATTCCACCTGACGATTTCACCAAATAAGATCTAGGGTATCTGATCTCTTTTACAATTACACCTTTTGGGTGAAATTGGTTTTCTCTGTGGTTTGGCAAGTCTCTGGCACTTTTGTCAAAATTTTTCTTCTCTGCAGTTTGGTAATATTGCTCTTGGAGAGATTTTGGATCTTTCACTTCGTGTTTCAATTGTTCTTTGGCTATAGGAAGAAGTGTCGTTGTTTTTCTTGACATTAGATATTGTGCTGGGCTGCCAATTGCTGAGTCTCGTGGTGTATTGCGATGGTTGAGTAGCAAAAGGTATGGATCAATACCATCTTCTCCTGTTTTCTTTTTCAACAAGTTTGCTCTTTGGACAGCTCTCTCTGTGCTACCATTGCTCTTGAGGTTATGCCAATGAACTCTTTATGTGTTCAAGTTTCCAAGACACTTGGATTGTTTTGAATTGCTTTCACTAAACTGGGTGCAGTTGTCTCTAACGACGAGGTCTGGAACTTCATTTTGTACTCTTTACGCTTTATTTTGTTATGACAGTTGCCAATGACTGGTAATTTAGCGAGTGAATTTTGAACCAAGCCGAGTAAAAATCAACAGTAATCAAGCAATTCTTTCCATGAAACCGAAAGAAAGCTACACCAATGTGTTGCCACAGTCTGGAAAGAGTAGGATGAGACTTGGTGCCTGTTACAGCTTCTTCTGGTTACAGATGCTAGATGACTTGATGAACTGTTCGATTTCTTTATCCATTTATAGCCAAATAAATGCCTCTCGTGCTCGTTGTTTGCTCTCTTCCAATCTGAGGTCTGGTTGGTGAACAATCGTCAGCATTTCTCTCTGCAACACAGCTGGTATAACCACTTGGTTTGTTTTGAAGATAAGGTCATCATGGATGGTAAGTTTCTCCTTGTAGTCCCACTGGCTCTGGATAGGTAGAGATAAGTGTGACTTGTGTGGTGACCGGGAATTTACAATAACCTGCTTCAACCATTGCAAGACCAGGTCTTTTTGTGTCTCCTCTTCCAACTCTTTCAATGTTGAAGCCAAACAAGCAATTCAAAGTGTATTACTAGCTCTTCTTCGAGGGTGTCGTTTGGATCAATTCTTTGATACTCTTTACTTAACGTATCAACCACAAAATAACTTGGTGCCTTTCTGGTAGTTGACTTGCAAATCATCTGTTGCAGGAGCAGCATTCTTTGCAATGTCATTGGACAGTCATTAAGTGACTTTTTAAGAATACTTTCCAAAGGCTTGTGGTCAGTTTCAATTTGGACAGTCTTTCCATAGTCTTTCCATAGTCTTTCCATAAATTGATTCAAGTTTTCACAAGCAAAAACAATTGCCAAAAGCTCCTTTTTGATTTGTGTGTATAGTCAGACAAGATTTGCCATGCATAGGCTAAAGGGTAACCGCCTTGTTCAAAAACAGCTCCAAGCCCAGATTTACTTCTTTCACCAGATATCTTTACTGGTTTTGTAACATCTTAGAACTGTAACATTGGCTGCTTTCCACAATCTTCCTTCAAAAGTTGATAAGCTTTTTGATGCTCATCGTTTTATGGCCACGCTGAGTCCTTCAGCAAGGGTCGTAGTGGTGCTGTTTTCTCGAACAGATTTGGTGTGAACTTTGCAAGATACTGCATCTTGCCAATAAACCATCGTAAATGTTGCTTCGTAGCTGGTTTAGGCATCCTCAGAATTGCTTGCACCTCCTCATCAGGTTTTATTTTGTTCAACATGAATTTGTGCTAATATACGACACTTGCACAACTCATAAATTACATTTTGTTTTGTTTAAGTTTAGTTGGACTTCTCATGCTCGTTGAACGCATTCTTCAGACGTTGATCGTGCTCTTTTTTGTTTTTTACCGAGACCATTAGATCATCAATGATTACTTCGCAGCCTTCTATGTCGCTGAAAAATTCTTCCATAAGTTGTTGGTAGACCTCAAGTGCCGATTTAATTCATAAAGGTAGATGCTTAAACATATATCATCCAGACTGTGTATTAAAACATGTTAGAAATGATGACTCTTTGTCCATGGGAATTTGCCAGAATCCATTTGTTTTGACTTCAGGTATTCTGATCAAGCATCTTTGACAGTTTTCATTGGTTAATACTCCCCTTTCACTGCTTCACTTAGATCCTTGGGTGTGATACAAAAATGAATCTTGTTTGGCTGATCGACTGTAACTAGCAATGAAATCCAATCTGTCAGTGCTTAGATTGGCATTACAACTCCTAACTTCTCCAGGCAATTTAGTTCCTCCTGTATTCTTAGACGCATGGCATTGGGACTGGTCTGGTGTGCTTCATATTCTTGTTAATCTCTTCTATATGATGTCCTATTGGAATGTGGTCAATATTGCTGGTAGAGAACACATCTTCATACTTGCTACTTCTATCACATCCTACATTCCTGTTACTCTTTGTTTGGCATTTAACTCCTCGGCAGCTTTCAATCCTAATGTTGCTTGTACAGGCTTATTTACAACATAGAACTGGAGCAGATACTGCTTGCCTCTATAATGTATAGGTAGTATGACTGTTCCTTCAACTTCTATCAAATTCTAGAAAATAAGTCAGGTGTTAGTTACTTTTAGTTACTAGATTGCAGAATCTGTATTTCTATTTGTGGTTTAAACAGAACATTACACTTTGTCGCTGTTGTAATTTGAGCTTTAAAGTCTTATTGCAGATTTCAACAGTTATATTCCACTTTTCATCTTTGCTGCTAATGCTATTTATCTCTTTGTCTTCCTCTACCTCACCTACTTGCATTCGTGGGTGTCTAGTGAACAATTTCGCACTACACTTTTACATACTGTGACAAATTGATTTACCACATTTCTTACAGACCTTTCCAGCGGCTGGGCACTTACTTCCATCTTGGTGGTGTCTTATACCGCAGTACTTGCACTGTCTATTTTCCAGTTTTTGATAATGTGCCTCTTTGGCCTTGAGTTGGTCCGCCTTGACTTTAATACGTCTTTGGTGACATTTTCTATTGTTGCTGTTGCATTCTTTAGAACATTCATATACTTTGGAATTTGTTCTGCAGCTTGACAAATATCTACTGCTTGCTGCAAGTCAATCATTCAAATGGCAAGTGAGATGCTTAAATTACCAGAAAATCCTCTCCAGTATATGT
>JAODVQ020419068.1:0-10880 GCA_025400075.2 Phenganax stokvisi | reverse complement strand
CACACGAGCAAATAAAACTTGTCAAGGAAAAATTGCCCGTCTGTACGGGGCTTAAAGGAGAGCGTAAAATTTGATTGGTCAACAAAACAGGAAGTTAAGAACTTAAAAAAATTTTTTAAATTTGGGAGGAACTCCTTGAAGTTGGGAAATGAGCTGGTCAACATTTTTGGAAGTGCTTCAATTGGCATGACTGCAGTTGTCAAATACCGATATAGAAAGAGACCCCAGGACTAGAGATGAGTTGATCAAGTGTAAGACTGATATACCGGTCAGATGAATTCCGATACAATTTTTAATGAGATTGGCTGATTTAATCATTTGTTTTTACTCCTTTTGCTTCTCACACTAAAAATCAGTCAACTTTTGACTCATCAATCCCCCCAGGCTTGAAGTAGTACCAAACTATGCTGTGCATTGAACCAGCCTTATGAATAGTTGTGCTAGCCTGCTAGGATGTTGAAAACTAGACAGTAAACAATTTGGTGGTCATTGTAGTTGATACATTATAGCATACATTTACACCTCAAATTAAACAAAAGGATACCATGTAAAGTCCTTCCATTTGTGTGAGAAAAAAACAAATGTTTTTTCGAAAGTAATGCTATTTATATACTTTGATTGGACGGCCGATACATGGCTGATAATGACCATGCAATCGGCCTATAGCCAATATGTCTAAAAATGGCCAATTGGCTTTTTTTGATTAATCTCCAATTATCAGCTCATTCCAAGGAAACACTTTGTTTTAATGTTTTGTTTGTTTCTGCTTCAAGGATGAAGTTACTCAGCTTGATGCCAATATTTTCAAACTGGAAAAAGATGGACCCATTTCCACTAAATCCATTGGTATGTATGGAAGTTAAATGTCCATTTCATTGCTCGACAGAGCAGAGTCCGTCAATGCCCCACTACATGGTTGCACTTGATATTTTAGGGAAAAATTATTCAGTGCTGCTAAAATGCATGTGATGAGAAATTGTTGTGCTTTAGTCTGCCTCAGACTTCATTCCGTGAATACATGTGCTGATTGAAAGTGAAGCCAAAAAAGTTCTTGCATGTGCACACAAATTAAAGCCAAAGTCTGAGTTCGCATTATATGAACATGTGCTTAGAAAATACTTTTTTCAGATGAAGGCACTTACTTCTGAAAAAAACAGCAAAGTGAATAACAATGTACTGGTGCAAGAGCAAGGGAACTGCAAGCATTACGTTGACTTACCTAAACTTGGATTGCGTTATTGGACTGAGAAAATGAATGCACAGCTGATTGCATCAAATGAAACAGATGAAAGTTATGTGAAAATAGATACGCTAGAACATTCAGAAATTCAAGAAAAACTGACAAGAAATATTGGGTTACGTGAACTGACAGGTTCAAATCAAAACAAACTTTTTATTGATAGTGATGGCCTTGAGCCAGATGAGATCAATCAGCAATCTCTCAGTTCAGTAGAGGAATTCGAAAATCTGCAAAGCTCAATGGAAGAGAATTTAGACAGGCAAAGTCAAAGCAACTCGTATGTTTGTGAAATTGATGTTGACTTGACTAAAAAGCATTTTGAGAACATTGATATATGTCTTGATGATTTTGATTTTGATGAACCGTGTTCAAGTAGCTCTACAAAGGCTGGATGTCTTAACACAGACCGTAAAGTACAACTGAAATTAGGTGAAAGCAAAGCAGCTGAATCAAAGAAACACAATAGGAATCCTGACTTGGCCAATGTTGTCTCTACGAAATCTCAAAGTAAAACAAGCAAAAGACATAGTCAAGAAATTTCATCTAGCAGTCAATCACAGAAGGAGAGAAATGGGAGGAAAACTCTGAATAAGACAGTTGTATCCAGTAGCCAAGAAAGAATGATGCAAAATTTTTTCTACACAAAAGGCAAAGATGAGAATATTCATGAAAACGTTTCGAACAAATATTTTGAGGAAACTGATGGTCTGAAGCTAGGACAAACTACTCCACCTATTGTAGAAAGGAAAAAATTTGGTGACCGTCATGCGGGTTATAGAAATTCACGCGCGCAAGAAAGAGACCGTTTGTCAGAAAATTGTAGTAAAAACGTGGTGAGGGTGGGTAGATCAAAAGACATCTCTGTTTATGCACACAAAGAGGACACATCTCGTTCAAAATCGAACAATTTTGACAAACATTCAGGCGAAATTGATGCCAGTACATCCACTAAGAATCCATTATCTTCAATGCATTACGTAAATAATAATGCAACACGTTCGCAAGCAACCAGATTCAACCAAACCTATGTCTATAAAAGTCTAAATAATTTAAAACCCAAAGCATTTGTAAATTTGGATGAAGAAGGTCCGTGCAGTTCTTCTAAGGTGACTAAAGGTGCTTTGGGGTTTGACCAGGTTTTATTTGGTGATGACGATGATTTAGATGAATACTTAGCTAATAGCTTTTCATGTGATTTCGAAAATGCGACTGCAAATGACAATGGAGATCTTGGGGGTAAAAATAAACAGGGTACAATTAAAGAACCACAATTTGGCGAAGAAAACCTTATCGTTATTAGCGATGGTAGTGACGTAGATGATGTCATTGGTAATCTAGACAACGACATTGATGACGATACTTTAGTAGCATGTTGCGATGATGCGCTTTTACCAACGATTCCAGTGGAAGAAAAAGCGCCGAGTTCAAGAATTTCAAATTCTTCGAAGAATGAGACTTTCTCGAAAGCTGTGAAAAGGAGATTGGATATTCCAAATGAACAATCAAAGTTCAGACGATCAAATTATTCAAGCAAAATGGGTTGTTCATCAAGTGATTTGAATAAGTCGCGCAAAAAGAGTGATCGTCTATTAGAGTGTCCGCTGTGTGCAAAACCTTTTCATTCTGGGTAAGTGGTTTCCCTTTGTTATGATCTTAAATGCTGCTTAGGGAACAGGAGGGGGGCGAGCCATAATTGTCACCGGCTCTTAATCCAGGCATGCGTTTTTCCTTTACACACTTCAAAATAAATTTCACTTTTTTCAGGTTGTCCACGCGTGAAATCGACCAACACATTGCCGTTTGTTGTGGCATTGATGATTTTGGGAAAGACGATACTTTTTGGTAGCTTTGTAATTTTGATTGTGTGCAAAGCTGATTGAAGAAGGTATGTAAATTCTTTTACTCCATTTTCTACATCAAAATACTTAATGCATAATTAACTTGCTTATTTTTTCATATAATTTGAATCTCAGTGCCTACAATATAAATTGTACTAATTAGTTATAATTAATTTGTAATCAAAGCAAATTATGATGACTTCTTGAAAAACAACTACTGTCATATGTCAACAGATAATATCAATAACTTTTGCAGCTTTTCTGCCCTACTGCTTTCTCATTATACTAGCTAATATTTTCATTTTATTCAAAAGAACTAAAAAACTCATATTTCAGGAATTCAAATTTAACGAATGTTGTTTTTAATGAAATGAAATTATATCTACGCTGAGGAGAGCTGATACATTAACCAGCTCTTGTGAGATTAGATGCGGTCCATCATACCTCATTTAGCTACTAGGTCATTTCCTGAATTTTCTATTTCGATCCGCTTGTTGCCACTTCAACACTAAAAAAAGTGAGAGATATATATCATGATATGTTTTCATCTAACTTCGCATAAGACTTTGATCTGTACATTTTCAATGACGAGGTTTTGAAAATAATGAACATTATATTGTAAATAATTATAATATCATTAACCATTCATGGGCTAATGAGCCAAAAGAATTCCTCTGATTCAGTCACATGCACAACCTTTTGTAAGGTGATGTATAGACAGAAACATGATGCACATTTATACGTGATAAAGGTACGCGCACTTTTCCGTCGTAAAATTCCAAAGAGATGTTTTTTTTTGTGAGCAGCAACGAAGTATTCTATGGCCTAAACAAACCTTGAGCTTGACACCAGTGTTCCTCGTCCTACATATAACCATGAAAAGTATATAAGTTAGACTTTGTTAATTTTATACGAGATATTTCTATCACTCTTGGCAAGGTCAAAATCATATAATGATTCTTAATAATTGTTTACTTCTTGCTCTATCCGTCGTTTCTTTCGTTCTCAGTGTAATACCAAATATGTCTTCATGATAGTTGCCATTAGTCTAAGAGAAGAAAATGTACAGTACATGAACATTTTATACTCCATAACTAACACTACAATTAGCAATCAATAAAATTAATATTTATAGAAAAACACCGAAGCAAAAATAGAAAAGGCAGGTTTGTTGGCGAAATTATACTAAACTATGCAATTGTATACCTTCATATTTTGCACGAAGTCTTTAACGTCATTTTCATGTTTTTTTCCTTGCGCTTCGATTGCACTCTGTAAAGAAAGAATTTTTGCAGTTTGCAGTAAATGTGCGGGGTGTGTTTGAAAATTAGTCAAGCGCAGTTTACCTCCAGTGAGCTGTGTACATCTTCTGCCATAGAAACATCTCCGCATACGTAAAAATGCCCTCCCTTCTGCACTAACATGTCGTAAATTTCGCTGGCATTTTCCTTTATCAAGTCTTGCACGTAAGTCTGAAAATTGATGTGAAATCATTCTTTATAGCCACATGCAGTACACTATCTACAGCGTACCTATATCCGCAACTTGCTTACAAACAACTATGGCTCTTACAGGCAAACAAGTTTTTGTGATAAGGTTTTTAGTACAGTCAAATTTGCTAAAATGGTCGTGTGTTCGTAAGACAAATTCTCTTCGGTTGTCGTTTTTGACAAGATGGTCCATAATAAAATTTTCTGTAGGCCTGAAAAAGTACTATAAAATATGGAATGACGTAATTTTCATCCCCTCCCAGCCCTCCCTAGCGAGAATAGAGATCACATGATAATTTCCCGCCAAACAATGCAACAAACGGCGAGCAAATAATTTGAGAGCTGCGAAAGCAGGGAGTTTAGCATGTTTTTGTGGTAAATATATCTTGAATTTCAAAGAAGAAAGTTTTCTGGAACTTGTTTGTCGAAGAGTTCCTTGTTGGTGAAAGAAAACTATAGAAACTTTGACGTAATTTGCCTTCTTAAGCGTCGCGATTGAGTAAAATTATTTGACTTAAATAATGTTTTTGTTGTATTTTTATCTTTTCCTATGTGTTAAACAGAACACCAAACGGCTGCTTGAAGATATTGTATTATCTTTTCGGATTGAAAACGCTAATTCTACTTATTCGCAACGCTCATTCGTACAATATAATATTTACTGCTCAATATGTATCTTCACACAGCCGTATAATGTCCTCTGTTTATGTTTATTCTTTTGCAGGCAAGAAGGAGGAAAACTTTGACCACTTTTTAAATTGAGTGTAATTGCTGAGCTTGGTTACGAATTGAGACGAAATGCGGAAAATAGAGCGCTGTAACCAGGGCGCTTATATAAGCGCCCTGGCTGCAACCTTGGCCAGTTCAATGTATAGTTGTACCACGTGCCGTTAACTATTTTGAGCCAAAATAGTTATTTTTTCGCGCGCTGTACAAATTTAGTAAACATCGCAAGGCTAGGTTTTCTGCACTTCACACCACTTCGCAACTAAACTTTGCAATTTCGTTTAGTTTAAGATGTTTTTTCAAGTTGTGGTGATGCATTTTCTTCTCCTTGCTTAGACAAAAATTTCTAGTCTGATAGTTAGAATAGAGCCATTTACTGATGAACGTTTATTTTATTCATTCGTACAACTTACCTTTGGCAAATTAGGTTCTCTAGAAAACGCAGTGTACACATTATCAAGGCCTCCGTCCTTCTTTGCTTGAGTTGTTTCATGCTTGTAAATATCATCATGTTCAGAACTGCGGCAGCCAAAATACAGGGTCAGTGGGCCCCACGAGGAGTTCTTATCGTTCTTTAATGATGAAGGCTCTGTAAAGTGTGGGAAATAAATTCAAATTAGTCAAATTGCTTTGGTTTATTACTGTATAGGGTGCTCTTTCACCTTCTGCGAAGTTGTTTATTAAAGTGTCTATATAAGGTCAGGGATTGTACACAAGTGGCTTACGTTGATTCTTTCCTTTGTTTGTCGACTTGTTTTTCTTGTCGTATAACCGCTGCTGCCAGAAACTGCGGAATGGAGCAATACCCGTCCCAGGCCCTACCATAATAACGGGGAGGGATGGATCCTCCGGCATGTGGAATGAATTGGCACTAAAGTAAAAAATATGATCTTTGATTAACTATTCCTCGTTAAATCCTTATAATTATATTTTCCTTTGTAATATTTTTCATCTGTCAATATGTCATTAAATTTTGAGAGCGTACGTACTGTCTAACAGAACACGGGATCATATCTCCTGGTTTAAGGCTTTCAATCCAAGTAGAACACACGCCATTGTGGATTGCACCTTGACCGTCTGTTAACAAGAGAAACAAGTTTTCCTTGACTAATTTCTTGAGAGTGTACGGCGAACAAGTTTTCCGTGACGGCCATATCAACCAACAAGCTGTCTTGTTTGTCGTGATTGTTGTCAAAGAAAACTTGCACAAACAACTACTTTGTAATCTTACTTTCTTTTTTAAATCTTACAACAGCGACCGTAGCGTGGATCTCCCCTGTGTGCGCTTGAGGCGATGATGAGATAGAGTAGAATCTCTGGCAAGAAATACAGGTAAAATTAACTTACAAGTATCCACTTCATTTGTTTCCTGCGAGTGTTTATGCTGGGCGGGGTCAGATACGTCTTACTGCCTCATGTTTGAGCCGCACACGGTTTGAGAACTAAATTTAGCGTCGAAGTCGTACGGTATGTAAGCTTACGGGTTGTAGTCTGGGTAACTGCGTCAGCAAGAGAGCTGCAGGCACTGTGAGGGACGCGAACTCTTGAATCACTTCAACAATATTCTTATTTTTATGGTATTTCCACTCCTCGTACTCCGATTCACCCTTAAGAAAATACAAAATTGTATCTATAGCATACTTTTAGTGGATATAAAGCATTTTTCATCGGCTCACCTTTTCTAGAAGATACAGTTCGTCATATTTGTACGTGCATCAGTATACATTTCCAGTTTCGAAAATCATTTATTTATCGCTCACCTTTCCAAGAATTTCTAGTTCCTTCTTTTCTTTTTCATCGGATGCCTGAAATTCAATCAAGCCATGTCAGTTTTGTGCCGCATGCAGACCATCTACCGTTGTTTAGTGAATGTAAATGTCCCTATTTGAGGCGTTTTGGCAGTACTTTGAAGCGAAACAATGTTATTATGTGTGTCATACCTGTGTTGCGAGGTAGTTGAGAATTTGCGGTGATGGCGTCGCTGCAATGTCGATGTATCTGGAAAATGCTTCACGTAATGTGCAAGGATTTGGTAGAAAATCCACTGTGTACCATTTAGTCACCTTCCCAAATGGACCTTGGACAATAACCAAGTATATGTAAGAAAATGTTGACCCAGCATTTTACATGACAGGCAGGCAAATGTTATAATACTAATAGCTCCTTATTGCTAGGCGATATTACTCTATCCAATGCATGATCCAATGCCATGCGATTTTCGATGAATAGATGATTCGAAAATCCAACGCAAATCCGCATTACAATGTGTCCAAGTTTAAACTGGAGAGATGACCTACCTGACTCTACAGTGCATGTCTGAATGTTGATTGGTTTGTCAGGCTGTGGTGCTTTGTGAAGTTTACTGAGTAGTGCCTCCACTAGGTTGACGTCATTAGCAGGATATATTGACACGTGATCACCAGCCTGGTAAGTCAAGTTCTTCTCTCCCTGTGTATTGATCTTGACCAGGAGTGTGACACGACTAGAGAAAAACGCGAATAGGGACTTTAACAACATTTCTGCTAGGTGTTAATGGGACAACTCTATCCTGAATATACAGCGCGATCTGTTTTGCCTATAAGCTGTTATTATTTATATTTAACCTCGCCACGGTAAGAAATTCGTCTGGGCGGGAAATTTATGTAAACTGAAATTCTCGTCTTGCCAAGATTGCCTGTTTATTTGGAGTAAAGATTTTTCGTGGAAAAATGGTATAAAATCGGGCGTGAGCAAAGTACCTGGCGTCTCCTGACTGCAAATTTCTTTGTTCAATAAGTTTGCACGGGTAAATCGTTCCACGATTTAAATCACTCAAACCTGAGTAAAAAGAGCGCATTTTCGTTAGTTTTGGTTCACTTAGCTATCTTAGAAGGATTCTTTTAACCCATTTAGATGTCTTACATGCGCCCCAGTGTCCCTTACTTTTTTAGTTTGCTTTGTCCAACGTCGGACGATTTTACTCATCAAAAAGAGACCTTGTGTTCGTTAATTTTAGTATTTATTATTTATTTTTTAATTTTAGTATTTAGTATTTATTTTATTATTTCTTTTTTAAAAAGTTGCTTACTTTTACATAATGGAGCTGGTTTTTCTTTGGATTCGATGAATTTGAACTTTTCTGGCGACCATTCAGCTGAGATTGTATCCAGTGGTGTGGCCGTACCAGACATGTTAGTATCCTCAATGCAGAACGTCTCACACGCAGCCTTGATGAAGCAAACATGAATTTGAACAAAAGCACTGAAACAGTTCAACCTCCGCCAATATGTTATACAGCATATGCAGTTCAATTCACTTGATTATAGATGAATATAGGTGTTTTTGTTAGCGTTTATAAAACCTTGTGTATTCACAGGTCCGTAGTTCAAAAGCTGGCAAACTACAATATGGCTTGTGTGAGAGAACACTAATTTCGACTTCCAAACGCCTTCTGTCTTGTGACACTATGTATAATTGAATACACTAATATCGATGACTACAGTAGCATACCTTGAATACGTTTTTAGCCCAGTTCTTAAAGGACTCTTCCTGACCGCATAGCTCATCCCCAGTACCTAGCGATAGTATTGCTTCTCCGCCAAGTTCAAGCAGTAAATTGTCCAGAGATCGCGCAAACGCGCAGAAATTGGGATAGGCGTTGGAACCTAGTCCGAAGACTGAGTATCTATGAATTAGAAAAGATTTAGCATGAAGAGTGACATTATTATTGCATTACATTTTGGGTTTTTTAAAGAATAGGATAAGTATGCGGCCATTTTTATGGCTGAGGATTTTGACGTACTTGGTCAAATATCACTGTCATTTTTACAAGAAGAGCACTGAAGTGTACCTTAAGTTTGCAAGTGGTTCAGAATCATGATTTTTATTCGCCCTTCCTTTGTCTTTATTCATCTGCATTAGCAGTGAACTCATTCGTTTGAACTTTCCCCGTCCATTTCTGGAGATAAGAAACAATATCCATGCAGTGATACTCTTTAATATATTATATAATTCTTTCAAAATAGTCACCTACTTTGATGATGTCGGTGCTGGAGGATGCCGTAACTCATAAAGCTCATGCGCAAAGGACTATATAGAAACAAAATAAAGAATTGAAAATTACACTCATAGAAGTTTTTCGGTTTTCGAAAATTTTTAAATTTTTAACTAAATGGAAATATCATAAATTCCCATTAAAAGTTCCAACAAAAATTTTTTGTAAATATTTCCAAAATTTTTACCTCGCCGTTTTCAGGCGGGTCGCCGTTGCCAAACGTACTGGTCACAACAAGAAGTAGTTCTTCGTATTCCAAGTCGGAAAAATCGTAATCCTCCATGCAAAATACCTGTCAGGCATATATGAATTTCAAAATCGTTAGAATAGTTGAGGAAGATAAAAAAAAACCAGTTGCCATTCTCTTCTTTATGTGATTTTGGAAACTGCGAGGCTAAAAATCCGTGAGGGTAAGTTTTTGCGTAAGAAAATACATTACATTGCTTCTTCAAATGACTCTTGTATGTGCACTATGTAGTTTCTTTTAATCAGTGAAGATGAAGCTTTTGCATAAGAATTATATCACAATTAAGTTCTTTGAAAGTTTGCATGGTGATTATCTATATTTTAATGTACAGTTTTGTGGAAACACCTAAAAATTTAGGTGGTGTTTCCACAAAACTGTACATTAAAATATATCACAATTCTTCTTGAATTTACATTAACATAGTTATAAGTATGTACAATCCCTGACCTTGATACAGGTGCATTAATTAAATGAATCAGGGTGCAATTATAATGTTGTTTTACTAGCTCACCCTAGGATTAAATGCATAGGAGAACAATTCTTTCAACAGATTAGCATAATGTTCTGACTTTCCAGTTTCTGTTGCGTAGAGGATTGTGACCTTTTGACGTTTTGCCATCGCTTGTCCCATTAACTTTGCTGAGAACTTCACAGCTCTACGCATAAATAAGTTATTGTAATGTATTTTCTACGGACTTCAACTGTTCGGAAACCGTCCTGGCTAGGCGAAATCTTGTAAACACTCACTATACAGCGGGTGGATAAAAAAATTGGCCAACAATAAACATATTTTTGTCTGTAAACAGTAAATATGTATACCTCAAACGAATACTGATTTTGTTGTTTTCGCCATGCAAAACTACAAGAATCTTAATTCAAAAACAGTCTTGATACTAACCAGATAGAAAGCATTTTTGAATATCTGGTTAGTACCAGGACTATTTCTGAATTAGTTTAGAATTTCCTGAATTTTATGGTCAATAATGGTCGTTTAAAGAGGAGCTACTTTTTGTCCACCCACTGTAGTTTGTGTTAGTAACTAGATCTCGAAAACTATCTCAAATGGATGGAATCACGCAAGCAGGCTTTTACTTACTTGGCTACTTGCTTGAAAAGAATTTTTTTCTTTGGTCTTTTCGTTGTACTGAATTCATACACTTTCCAAGGATCTTCCTGTTAAAAAATACATGATTGGTGCGTGAAGTCGATGTGATAAACATGTTCTTTCTTTTTGGACCAGGAACTGGTCCCTGTTCTTGTTCTTCTTGTTAGGGGGCGACGCTCTTCGAAAAAAGCCCAAGGCTTT
>JAODVQ020418957.1:0-10882 GCA_025400075.2 Phenganax stokvisi | reverse complement strand
ATGCTCTAATTTACAGCACTCAAAATGATCCCGAGGTAGGATGCCATGTAATGCTGCTATGAAGTATAGAGTTTTCCAGTTTTTCAACTGGTGTGCAGTAAATCCAGAAAACCCTGTCGAAACTTTGAGTGGTATTCTACTAACATCTGGTGGAACAACTGTGTTGTCCAAAACCTCTTGGATATTTACAGGATTTACTATGTTGAGAGAAAACCAAAGCTGTAACATATGCTTTCCTGTGCCAAAAAAGAATTTGTGCATTGGGTGAATAACATGGATTCTAATGGGATTAAAGTATTTAAGCTCCTACAAACTAGAGTATCTACACCCAGTAGCTGATTCTAGAAATGAGTAGAGAAGAGCATCCATGATCAGATTGTCGGAGTACCGATGGGGACTGGTGGAAAACCTACAACTCGACAAGGGTCTCATTATACAGACAGTTTCCTATAATGTCGAACAAACGAAGCCACAAAACAACAAAGAGCCAAGTTAGCGGGACACAACAAAGAGCCACATATCATTCCAATACGGAAGCCATCAGCAACTCTTCAGGAGACGTGTAACTCCTCACATATGTGCCCTAGCCGCAGAGCACCTCCCCACCCCGGTGGTCATAAGCAATGTCTGGCTAATAACATCGTATGCAATACATGTCATAAAATTGGCCATTTCGCTTGTGCCAAGGATTGTAGACGCTATTGGTAAGTACGACAACACCTTTCAATTGAGGACAGTCTAGTTGTCTAAGGGTGCCGTATCCTTATCCACACTGTTCTCCGCCATGCTGTTTTAACTCACCTACACATGTCTCATCAATAAACTTTGAGGACGAAAGAGAGGGCATGCTTGTGTGTGTACGGGCCAGGCATAGATGCCGATATTGACAACATTGTCCTGAACTTAAAAAAATGTCAAGATTTACTGCCGATGAATCCGAAGGAATCACTAACCAAAAACCATCGCCTACAGCAAGACCCTTCCAAGATATTGCAGTTGACTTATGTTCTTATGCAGGCCGGTGGTACTTAATCATTGTCTGCTATTTGACATTATACCATTGGGCCAAGAGACATCTGCCTCGAGTGTTATATCTGCTGTTTGGTCATCATTCTGTCGCACTGGGGTTCCCGATGTATTATGGTCTGACCAGGGACTCCAGTTGACCTCCTGCTCTTTTAAAGACTTTGTCAAAACATAGGAGTTTGAACACAGCCTGTCACCACCACACTGTCCGCTGAGTTATGGAAGAGCAGAAGCAGTAGTCAAGTCGATGAAAGTGATTATCAAGTCAGCCTGAACAGGTCATACTCTAGACCAAGAGGTACTCAAAAGAGCATCGCTCCAATATCGCAATACACCAACCCGAAATAATCGCCTATCACAGGGATGAAAATAACAGTCGGCCATCGGCCAAAATCCGTTTATTTAGTTAGGTTGGCCGTCCATTTCACTTGTGAATCAGTCTTCATTGCCGGACAAGTGGTGCGCATGCGCTGGAATACATAAGCGCCATGTGTAATAATTGTCAAATCATTAAAATGGCTACTAAGCAAAAGACGGCGTTGAATGACGGCTCAAAAACGAAGCAATTGAAAAAGCAGGTGTCGAAGGACACTTTCAATAAGTGGCAACGGACTTATAAGAGGGAACATCAGTCTATGACGTGGCTACGTGCTGAAATGGATGACCAAGACAAGACCCTTGTGTCGACGCTTTGGTGTGTTGTTTGTCGAAAGTACGAGACAAAGATATGTGGGCTCAAGAATTTCTCCAGGGCTTGGATCGATGGTACTAGCAACCATAACACTAGCAGTGTTATAGACCACGCCAATAGTGATGAACACACATCGTCCATGATGCATTTCCGTAAAGATCAGGCCAAAAGTAGGAACAAGCCAATCATGAGCTACAGCCCCATCGCTAGTAGTTTCTTATCATCGTCAATGGATCCAGCTGTGAGGGAGCGAGTCAAAAAGAAATTTGATATCAGTTTTGTTATTGCAAAAGAACATATTCCTTTCATGAAATATCCAGCCATCTGTGAATTGGAGGAGAGACACGGAGTAGATCTGGGGGCAACATACAAGAATAGAGATTCTGCCCACAATTTTGTTCATTATATAGCTGAGAGCCAAAGACAGCAGTTACATGTTAGCCTCGCATCATATCATTTTTACAGCATCCTAATGGATAGCTCTACAGATAAGGGTCGAGTTGAAATGAGCTGTTGGTTATAGTCTTTTGCAAGAGAGATGACACACTGGAGGAGATAACGACCTGTGCCAGGTATTATTGTGTACTAGAGCCAACAAAGGCTGATGCAAATGGACTGCTGGAATGTCTCTCTAGAGGCTTGAAATCCATGGGCATTGAAAACCTCCTAGAAAGAGAATGTATCCTAGCTGTCTGTGAACTACCTGTTCTTGTTGGCTGTGGCACTGATGGTGCATCACTCAATGTATCTGATCAGAATGGCATGCGAGGTAAGCTTCAAGCTGCTTTGCCATGGTTGTATTGGGCCTGGTGCTATGCTCATCGGCTTGAACTTGCATGCAAGGATGCTTTTTCTAGTCGCCTCTTCCATGACATTGATGACATGCTGTTAAAATTATATTATCTATACCAAAAGTCACCAAGAAAGTGCCGTGAACTTTCAGACCTTATCGACAATCCAAAGGAGGTATATGAACTCCCCGAAGGTGGTTACTTACCTGTGCGATCTCACGGAAGTGGCTGGATAACGTACAAGCGCAAAGCTCTACAGAGAGTGGTTGATCGATACGGAGCTTACCTTGACCACTTAGCAACACTCACTGAGGACACTTCAATCAAGAGTACTGACAGGCAACGTCTAAGGGGGTATTTGCTTAAGTGGAGAGAAGCCAGAATGATCATTGGTTCTGCTTTGTACACGCATGCGCTTAAACCAGCCTCTCTCTTTAGTCTCACCCTACAAGATGATGACATTGACGTTGTACAGGGCACCAAACACATTCTGAAGTCTCACAGCTCACTAAAAAAGCTAACTTCACAGAATCCAGCTGAGTGGCCAGTGACAATGGTGGTCTTAAGTAGGCTAAAAGATGAGAATGGAGGTAAAGTGTACCAAGGATCAGAGCTACATAATTTCAGGGATAGCACAACAAAAAGCTGTAAAGATCAAGCTGTGGCTGACTTGAAATCTCTAGATGAACGAATGAGAGCCCGTCTTGAGTGGTCAGATATAGACTTGATGAGATCAATCCTCCTCTTCCTAGATACTCAGAGCTGGCAAGACCCTGCAAGAGCTTCATCAGATGACAATGGCAATCGTCTCAGTGAAATCAAAGCAGCTGTCATAAGTATCACTGACATATTTCGTGCTCCTCTTGAAGCTAAAGGTGCTGACCTCACTTCAATTCTGGATCAGATTGAAGATATAGTAGAGTATGGTAGAACTTACCTTAGGATTGGACGTGATAGTTATAAGAGAATCTGGTTCCAGTTGTATTCTTCACCTGATGCTACGAAATGGCCAAATGTTTTGTTGGTCAGTGAGCTGCTCTTTAGCCTACCTTTCTTGACAGCGAAAGTTGAGCGTTTGTTTTCCACTTTGATGGTCATTAAGAATGAGCGAAGAACAAATCTTGGTTGTTCCACCCTCAATGACTTGCTTGAGGTCAACACCGAAGGCCCCACCCTGAATAACTTCTCAGCAGTGGACCTCTGGTGGAGTGACTCCTCATCTGGGAGAAGAGTTTACCAGAAACCTCGCAAGGAGTACCGGAGAATACACCAGCAAAGCCCCATAGTGACACATGCATCAAGCGACCCCTAATCTGAAACTGAATTAGACCTGGACACATGGGATGATTGGTTTCATACTGATTCTTCTGAATCATCAGATTGACTATTACTATTTTATCTTTATTATGTGGGTGCATATATAGCTACTATGTAATTATAATCAATAATTCATGAGGACATGTCAGGTCAATATTCTGTAAAGGCAGACCAAGATATATTGCGGCCTGAAAAAGTTCAGGCAGCTATGTAATAGTTATTTTCATCCCTGCTATCACCAGCTCAGAAGTTCTACAGCCAACCGGTGCAAGATGCACTTCCTGCCCACAGAAGGATATGTTCCACCTAATAGCAGCACTCGAGAGAAGATGCTGAGAAGTTAGCTGACAAGGAGAGGGAGTTTACACCATTGAATTATAACAAAAATACTTGACCTCTACCCGACATTACCATTGGCTCCTGTGTCTGTATATAACCACCTCACGTAACAATGGGGCACATACGGCACGGTGGTGGAAATTTCCAGATTTCGGAGGTATTTGATAGGGATGAGCAATTGGCGAGTTTTGACCCGTAACAGTTGACACATCAGGCGTCGAGTGCCAGCATCACTTCTAATGGCAACAAAATCAATCGCAACCATCTTTTCGAACTCAATTAACCTCTCAGCCATCCCTGAAACGGTTAAGCCGGCTTCGAGACACACAAACAGCTCATTAATGAGATCTGAACATATAGCCTATCTAGCAACGATTGACATCTGATGCCGGAAAAGAGGAGATGCAGAAAACAAAACTATCCATGTACAGTGCCAAACAGAAAGAGAGTAGAATGACCACTTTTTAACTTTGCAGGAATTATCTCCAAAATGATCCTCTATCTTTACAGAATAATTTGATACCAGTCTCATGATCATCAGCGCTAGTCACGTGACATTATAGCTCTTTAAAGGGGGGTCCTTAGAAAAATTGGTCAGGCTGATTATTCCCACAAGACTGTGAGTTAAGAGCTCAAACTTGATATACATAATGCTAGTCCATAGGACTACCTTGGGGCCAAAAAAATTTCACCGCTCCCATCTGGTTCACAGGTAATAAGCCAAAAAGATGTTATTTGAGGTCCAAAAATGTTAGGCTGATTATGCCGCCGTTTTTTTAGTTAAGCTCTCAGACTTGATTTACTACATCACAAATAATTATACTATTGACGTACATCATTAGTTCTTACTGACCATTAAACATGAGAGAGAAGCGAGGCTGTTCCAGTGAAATTGTGGTATTTTGCCGGCTATTTTCCTTAATGATGACGTTGTCCTTCATCGTGACGTATTCCATGATGAAACGCGCACAATCTTCACGGGAAACTCGGCCGGCTCGCAACTGCATGTTAATTTAATGATATTATGGCTGCAGAAGAACTAGCAACTTTCGTGGCGGCAGTCAGAGGTGTACATTTCTGTGATGTAGTGGGTACAGATGTGAAGGGAGAGTCAGTGCTTCTACGTAGAAATTGAACGAATGTTCATGACGTGAACTGTGTTTTAGTCTGGGTAAGAAATTATCTTCTGGGACGTCTCGAAGCTCCTCTGGCACCCACGGTCTCAGCTCTCCTTCATTGTGGTGTTATGATAGATGGGTAAATTTATATAGTTACGTATCACTGTGGTATAAAAAAGTATTCATACTCATCTATGTATTGACTATGGAGTACTCAACTTCCACTCTCTCTAGAAGTTGGAGATACTGAGTTATGGATGTGAGGTTGAGTGCGAGAGGCAGCTTACTCCATCTGCCGTATGTGAGAGTGATTTTAACAAGGGTGCCAGTGAGAGAGCTTAGAATCAGTTGTGTTCCACCACCTCCACCTCACCCTCCATCAACAGCTCTATCTCCATCTTTCTCTCCTCTTCCACATTCAACCATTCAAGCATCCCTTTCTCCTGTGGTACAGCAGCATCAGCCTTCACCCTCTCTCTCTCTCTGTCACCCACGACGTCTTCTGCCACCTTGCAGCCCTTCACACCTAAACTTTTTTCTCCTCCTACGTCTTCTACACCTCTTCCATATCACATTCCCGAAACCCAACTAACTCCCCTTGACAATTCTGAAACTCAATCCCTCATTCTCATTTCTGACTCTGACGATACCTGCTCTCTTCGCCCACACACTGAACCGGACTGCATAGTAATATCTGATTCTGACGAGACCCGATCATTCCATGACCCTAACGAGACCCAATCCTCCATCCCGAGTCCCAAATCCCCCATACCTAAACTCCAATCCACTCCTTCCCGTCCTCTCCCAGTTATTACCTCCTCTACACCACTTTCTTCTCGTTCCCATCACACAGTGCGCAATTTCTTTCCACCTGAAGACTGGTGCTGTTTGCCTTCTTTTCTTTTTTCCTAGCTGTTTTTTTTAAAACCACCACAACTTCAAAGGAAGCATCTCTAGTGCTTGTATAGAGTGCACTTAAAACAATTATTTCATGTCTTTCCCTAAGGTTTGGCATCACTACAGACAAATGCAGCATCTACCGAAGTGATGACTGTCCTGTACACCAACACATAAGCACTAAAAATATTATGCATGTACCAATGTACTATGTAATTTTTTACAGGTCAGAATGTCTTTGTGAAGGCAATATGGAGATTGCTACACATAAATCATGTACCAGTTATGCATTACAAACCTGGTGAGTTAGAACCCTAATTTATCATGGTATGTGTATCCAAAAAGTGTATCTTTTGGAGTTGTAGTGGCTCTGAGAAGAGGCGTTATTCATGGCTATGCAATGTAACTTAAAAATAAGGTACGATCACTTGCAATACAACCATGATCAAAAGTATGAATGAATTAAAATGGTATAAAAATGCTAATTCAGGAACTGAACAGAATGTATATATCATGAATGAGAGGTAGAAAGATAAATTATAACTATAATATATATTGATTAATATATTGAGCATGTTTGGTGCCACACTTATTACTAATTTTATCACGCAGATGATAAGGTGATATCTTATATACACCCGTTGGACTTGTAAACCATTACCCTCTGCTCTACCTCATGCCCTGTTCCTCCACCCCTGTATGCATTTTTGTATTGTCGGCAAGTGATTACCAATATTTTAATTTGTTCCACTGCTACCTTGCTCAGTCCCTCTGGTACAATTTTGCGCAGTTTAATTATTGTTCCATCTGCATATAATCCAGTAAATTTTTTTAGATTGGCTCAATCGGGTTGAGCTCGCGAGTGAAACTTTGGGTAATACACACATATATGGCCCTGTTGTACAATATAACTTTATAATATACTTTTTTGACCTTTAAAAGCAGGAAAAGATTTTGCATCTCTTTTGCTCGCATTCCCGCAGTATCAATGCCACGTTCCTCCAATACCACCCTCATACCCTTAGGAATCCCATTCTAATCTACCATTGTTTGTGTTTATCTACCCCCCCTGTTCATGTCCCTCACCTTTAGTTGTTTTGCCGCCAGTACCAACATTAATGCGATCAGCATTCAGTGCATCATCAGCCATCTTCCTGTGACAGGGTGCATTGTCAAACAGGAAGAGACAGATTGCATCGGGGTGAGTTCTTTCAAAAATATCCACAGCTTTCTCCACTTGCTTTGTGAGGTCATCATTAGTAAAGTAACCATCTTTATTCGTCTCCACTAATTGGCGTGCTTCATCAGCTTCATGATGCAGGAACCCTAGAGACTTTGTCAACGAAATCAGAAATCATAATTGACGACCTAAGAGACTTCTGTCTCAAGACATTGGTTTTTTTATCGGCCCAAAAAATGTCTGGTCACAGTTAGCGTAGTAGGTGCACTCATCATGCGCTACCCGTATCAATGGCTTCTCCCCTGGAGATAGCTGAGGCTCATGATTGAAATATGTAAGAGACTTGTCCAGATCATACATGATACGTAAATAATCACCCCTATATGCTACTACATCACTACAGTAATGGCCATCAAAATACACCCCTTTTTGGTGATGGATTCATGTGAATCCCAAGTCATGTAGCCATTGATGTGCACTTAATTCATGTATATTTATATTGTACTCCTTTTCCACCCAATCTGCAAACATTTTTTCAGTAAAATTCGGCTCTCCCTTTTTGCATGCATGTGCCTGTACATACGTACGTGCAGCTAAGCCGAAATCCTCATCATGTATGAGGCTGTCTGAACATGCAACATGCTGTTCTTAGCTCAATGACAGGATGGTTGTGATGCAGTCATCATCACAGACTTTGTCAGGTGTAAATGCCGCAGCACTGTCTACACATGCTGATGCCCAGCATCAGATAACTTCTGGATTAAACGGAGTGCAGTCAGCACCATGGTCTACTATAAACCCCTATATTATAGCGGCCTCCAAATTCAGCGCTAACGCACTTCCTCAAGAGGCGCGTGCCACTTATTTTAGCGCGTTTACATAGTGGCCCATAGATGTATGTGTTAATTGGCTTATTAACGTGCTTCTAAGTTTAGCATTTGCACCCACGCGTTATATTCACGCGAATAAAGGGCGCGCTATAAATAGGGGGTTTACAGTATAGCATCCATTATGGTGCAATTCCATTTCCGCACTGCTGTCACCATAATAATGTACAGCTGTAGCTTTTTGCAACTCATATGATGCATTTCTTTGTATGTAACTACTAAGAGTCTCATGTAGTTCATCAGTAAGCTTATTTTGTAAGCTCTGTTGTGAGTCATGCATACTCCAGACACCTACATGTCGCCTCTTACCTCCAAGTCCAGGATTGCCACATGGAGCACGGAGCTGGCTCTTTTTCTCCATGGACATCTTTACTCTGGCTGCAGAATGTCTGGACTCCCTCTGGTGTATGTTGGTGATATCTTGCAGTAGTGCTGAGATTCCTCTCTTCCTACTGCGGGCTGAAGAATCAGCTGCTTGTGGTTTGCTCTGAAAAAAACGGTTTTACTGTAGTAAAGTCATCAGTTAACACAGTCATCGCCAAAGGCATCTCGCTATTACTCGCTCTATCACTTTCCATTGCTCTTTTGAAACTAACCGCTGAGCACGCACGCAGTTGCACACATCCCGCAACTCATTTTGTGACTTAGCGTGCGATTTGATGTCATGATCAACTGTATTGTAATAGGAGAATGTAGAACATTGTTCGTGAGCAACAAGGCGTTGGAATGCAAAGTTTTTACAGTGCTAATTATATTCATGATTTACGTAGAGCATGCGCTATACTGTAGGTCGCACGCACCGAACAAATATATATATATATATATAGATAGAAAAAGTGTGTGCATTGTACCAATAAGTAAGGCTTGCTACGCTCGCAATAATAGGGAGAGGAACGTGCAGACACCATTTTTCACAGAAACAGCCTCGCTTTTCTCATGTAGAACGGTCAGTTAAAACTAATGATATACGTCAATAGTATAATTATTTGTGATGTAGCATTTCAAGTCTGAGAGCTTAACTAAAAAAAACGGTGGCACAATCAGCCTAACATTTAGGATAGAGGATCATTTTGATATATAACTTGTATCAATAGCTTTTTCCATGACCAAGATATTTCCTGTAAAGTGAAAAAGTGGTCTTTCTACTTTCTTTCTGTTCAGCACTGTATGTCCATGTTTTACTATCAGCTAGTCTATATATTCGCGCTGTATTGTACATGTCCACACTCATGCACTTGTTCTCAGTTTTTATTGTGGCTCACCTAGCAGCATATAAGGTGTCTCTGTTTCTATGCCATTATTTTCTCTGTTGCAAAGTTGTGCTGGTCTAAACCGTAATCACACAACATGAAGAGTCTTCCCTGTAAAGTATAATTGGCATGTTAGGATGGTTATACAGATTATCAACAGGTTCAAACATACCTCTTCATCAGAGCTATCATTGTCATCAAGCTATCTCATTTTTGAGACCTCACCGCTGTCCTGTCAGTTGAGATTTCCAAGGCTACAATGGGCTCATTTCTTAGAGTGACCAAGACTGCGGGCATAAACATGAGTGGGAGAGCCAACCATTAATTAGACTAGTACCAGCTGGAAGCCTTCTTTTATCATTGGCTTACCTTTACCCCGGTTTACTCCCGACAAAGGCTTTGAGAATGTTCAGTATCATTAACTGTGCTACAGTTACCTAGCCAACTTTTTTAGACACCAGAGATATTTACTTTAGTATGCATATGAGCTATTTGGGTAATATACCAAACAACACTACCATCAAGATTAAGAGGTCAACAACATTTGTTATAGCTGGAGATGGCAGATCTGACAGTTCCAGTCATAGAGCCAAGTATGGGTCATATATAGTAGTGTAGATGGCATGCAACTAAGTTGACTTCAAATTTATACAGGTTAGGGAGCTATCAGGAATAACATAACATGCATTATAGCTTTATGTGTAGAGTGTTGAGGTTGGAGGTATTTACTACATGGAGGAGGGATAAAAGTGGGTCCTAGACCTTTTTGCTAGAGAAAGGTGCCAGAATTGGATACTTGTTGTTACAGACAGACACAGACAAATTAACTGGTGGCTCAGGGAAGAACACCCCATGATTATTCAATACTATGATATATGGCATGTGGCTAAAAATGTATGTAATAATAATTATAACTATAGCTATTAATCAGGTTAACGCAAAGTCGGAAGCTGATTCAAAAAGCAAGGACTGTGACATTATTAATTGTCAATGGCAGAGGAGCATAATCAATCATTAATATTGGTGTGTTGCCTCTACAAAATGTTGTGAAAGTGTGGATGGTGTTTATGCATCATCAGGCAAGAAACAAACAATCCAGCTTGCCTGGTGGCAATTTAGGGAGACCACAATGACATCGTCAGTGTGTTGTCTCCATGGCATGATTTATAACTAGGAAACAGAAAGGTCCCTGACAACTAAACTTAGTCTAAAGGTAGAACACATAAAAATTTTTCCATGGTAACTACGATGTCACTCTGTTTTCATGGCAACCAATCAAAAGTTGTTTTTCTATTGACTTGCTAGCAGAAGGGTCCCTGACAACCAAACTGGGTCCAAAGGTAGACCACATTGAACTCTCTTCATAGTAACTATGACATCACACTG
>JAODVQ020418847.1:0-10888 GCA_025400075.2 Phenganax stokvisi | reverse complement strand
ATGACCAAAAAGAAATTGTCCCTGCGAATCCTGGGTAATTGCACAAATACTGCTTGTGCCTGAACCTGATTGCATTTTTTTTATCATCTGTCCATCGTAGCGGAATAAACCATTGATGCCGCCAAACCACAGATACCCGTCGTGGTCTTCGTAGATGGCAAAACAGTTATTAATATCAAAATCATCCTCAGGGTCTGCAAAGGCAAAGTCCTCGCCATCAAAACGAAAGACGCTTTTGCTTTGATATTGAAAAGTAGGAGACACAGAACCCACCCATATATCGCCGCGACTGTCTTGCACGATCTGCGAGACCTCACTCCCGCTTTCAGAGACCGCCACACTGAAGTGAAAAACGCTCATACTATGCGCATCGTAAAGGCCTACGCCTCCCCAGGTGGCGAACCAATACTGATGTTCGCGATCATGGAATACAGCTTTGACTGCGGGATGGGGCAGACCATCGGCAGGGGTAAACTTGTTGAACCCATCACCGTCCTGATAGAGCACCCCTTCTGAAGTGCTAAACCACATTCGGCCTTCTCGGTCACACTGAATTTTGCGCAGTGGGCTACCCAAATTTACCTGAACAGGCTGGAAGGTGCCATCGGCATAGTGCCAGAGTCCGTTCTGAGGTCCACGCTGACCAAACCACACCTTGCCGGTATCATCCTGCCCCACCGCATAGCTTATATTGTTTTTCGGAAAACCCTCTTTCTCGTCGTAGCGGTGAAAGGATGTGCCATCGAAGCGGATAAGGTTTTTAAAGCCAAACCACATCTGGCCTTCCGGATCCTGAGCAATGCCCCGACATTGATTGGGCCAGTGAGGAGAAGGCGGCTTATGGTAGTGCTGTAGATAAAGCGGAATCAGATCGTGGAACACCGTGCCGTCGTAATATCCCAGAGTGCGATGACCACCACACCATATACGCCCTTCACTGTCTTCGTAGATGCACTGCACTGCTCGGCCAGCAATCCCCTCGTCCTCCAAATGGTGAAAATTTTCTCCGTCGTACCAGCAGACTCCGTTTAATGTACCAAACCACAACCGATTCTGACTATCCTGTGAAACAAGATAAACATTATCACCCACAAGACCGTCCTGGTGGGTAAATGTCTGGAACTCGTCCCCATCAAAGCGACTAACGCCATTGTCCCATGTGGCGAACCAGAGATAACCTTCGCTGTCCTCAGCAATATGTTCAATGCGCTCCCCGGCCAGACCATTGGTCACAGAATAAGTCCGCCAGATACCCGTGCGGTCGAGTGACTTGATCATAAAAAACCTTATGATATAGGTAAAAAAACAGGTTTATAGTATCTCACATTTGCAAACTAAATAATAAACATAATTGCCAAATATCCAAATCCAAATATCACGAATGTAATATAGTTTATGGTCGGTATAATGACTCGTCAGTCGATATGCCGACTAACATCAGGGCCAATTCAACTGTTTTGAGACTGTATTCCGTCTTATTCCATAGCCAGAATTGGCTCTTTTTCTTGCTATAAAACAACCCTTTACGAGTATCGATGTTTGGAACCACGCTCATCCTGGCACACTTTTTGCATAAATAAAACAATTTTAGGTCCCGTGATGTAACAGGAGATGATGAAGAATGTACTATGGTCTCGGGACGATTGAGACCATAGTACGCCTTTTAAGGCCATATAAGATCTCACATAGGAGTGAACTTTCGACACTATCCGCTATAGCGCGGGGTAACCCCACGCGGCCTTTTACTATTAAAATTCTGGACGAAAAGAGGATTGTCAATGGTTATAAAAAAAGAAATGCTATTTATTGCCGCCTTTGCATTGCTGGTATTTGTGGGTCACGCCTCTATGAGTTCCCATGCAAACGACAATAATGACAACGCTACTCCCTCCCCCGACTTTAACGGCAACGGTGTTGTTGATATTCCCGATTTTCTGATGTTTGTGGAATCTTTCGGGTTGCGTCAAGGTGATGCGAATTATGAAACGCGGTTTGATCTGGATGGTGATGGAACAATTGGAATTGGTGACTTTCTGGTCTTTGTGGATAGCTTCGGCAAAGAGGTCTCTTCCGCGGTTGTCTCCATCCCCGATGCCAACCTGAAGGCGGCGATTGCGGCTGTCCTGGGCAAGGCCAGCGGTGCGCCGATCACCGTGGCTGACATGAAGACTTTGACCGAGTTGCCCGTGCCAGGCGCGGACATCAGGGATCTGACCGGGCTGGAGTTTGCCACCAACCTGACAGATTTGAACCTTGAATATAACTATGGCATCACGGATGTCTCGCCGCTATCAGGCTTGACCAACCTGAAAATCTTTGCCCTCGGTTGCAACAGATTCACTGATCTCTCGTTGTTGTCAGGCTTGACCAACCTGACAGATTTGAATATTGGAGGTAACAACTTCACTGATATCTCGTGGCTGTCAGGCTTGACCAACCTGACGAGATTGCATCTTGGAAATAACGACATTACGGATATTTCGTCCTTGGCTGGCCTGATCAACTTGACAGAATTGGGTCTTGCGGGTAACGATCTCACGGATATCTCGCCCCTGGCGGGCTTAACCAAACTGAACTACCTATTACTTTTGACAAACGATCTCACGGATATCTCGCCCCTGGCTGGCCTGACCAATCTGGACTACCTGGATCTCAGAAATAACGATATCAGGGATATTTCGCCGTTGTCAGGCTTGATCAATCTGGGCTCCCTATACATTAGTGATAACGCCATCAGAGATATCTCGCCCCTGGCTGTCCTGGGCAACCTGGGTTACGTGGATCTTGGGGACAACGACATTACAGATATCCCGCCGTTGTCAGGCTTACCCAATCTGGGTACCTTGCATCTTGGGGGTAATAACATCACGGATATTTCGCCGTTGTCAGGCTTACCCAGACTGTTCTCCCTGGGTCTTGGATTCAACAACATCACGGATATTTCACCGTTGTCACGCATCCCCGCGCGTCTGGATCTTCAGTTCAACAACATTACGGATATCTCGCCCCTGGCAGGCTCGACTCGCCTACGTTCCCTGAATCTCAGGGGAAATCCTCTGAACGATTCCTCCATCAACGATCATATTACTGTCCTTGAAAGCAACGGCGTTAAGGTACTCTTTGACTCATTACACAAGGGCGACTTTGACATAGAACTCGTTTTCGTCAATCACGTTACTGAACGCCAGAAAAATGTGATCCAATATGCAGTTAGACGCTGGATGTCGGTTGTTGTTGAGGACCTGCCGGATTATACATTTACTCAGGGCTTTTCGGGTACGTGCGGCGATCAGTCGTATGAAATTTCTTCTGGAGATCGAATAGACGACCTGCGGATCTATGTTAGTACCTCCGTAAGCTCAACTTTTGCGATTGGGCAGGGTGGGCCACACCTGTTGCGCGAGACCACCCATTTACCCGTCGTCGGATGCATGGCGATCAACGTGAGTTTGACCAGTCGTGTGTTTGATGTGGGGCTCCATGAGATAGGACACGTTCTGGGGTTCGGGACGCTCTGGAAGGAATTCGGATTCGTCCAGGATCTGTCTTGGAGCGACTCGAGTGCTGACACCCACTTCAATGGCCCACAGGCGATTGCCGCGTTTGACGAGGCGGGTGGTGGGAACTACGGGGGGAAGAAGGTCCCTGTCCAGCAGCGAGATGGAACACATTGGAGGTTTATCGTGCTCAATGGCGAAATCATGTTGCCGGGTCGATCTGGCGAAAGAGCAATCAGCGCGATCACGGTTCAGTCCCTGGCCGATCTCGGCTATGGCGTGGATGTCACCCAGGCCGACCCCTTTACTGTGCGCGGTACCACGGCAAGTGGAAAGGTCGCGCTGGTTGAGTCCGCCGTTCCTGGAGTTGACGCGGAGCCAATGCTGACATGCGGAGTTGGTCTCATGACGGAACCGATTCACGTGGTTGACCCGCAGGGACGCATTATCCGCACCATAGATCGCTGATTTCTCACATCTTCGAGCGCAAGACCTTCGCCGGGCTATCTTCGATTTTGATAGACCAATTAAGAAACAGATACATGGAAAGGAGATCGTGATCTGTATAACAGTGAACACCCGCTGTGGAACAGCGAGGATTTCAAAGAAGTTTTTGAGAATCAAGTTTTTGAGAATGTCATAAAAGCAAGAAGCACTGGCAAGGTCCTGACTGCAACCAGTGCCTGGGTACTGGAGACACAAGAAATAGTGCCGCACAGAGTTGCCTCATGCGGGGACATAGCGGAATCTGTCCATAGAAACGATGCTGTTGCCGAATTCCAAATTCTGTCCATACAGAGCTTGTATTCAGGCCACAAACAGCCATTTTTACAACTGCTGACTACCTCTCGACCAATTCGGCAACAGCATCAGAAACGGGGTAACTCCAATTTAGCGAGACGATACTGTTTCTTGCAGAGGATGAAAAGAAATTCGAATCTGTTTATGTAATGCGGCGGCGATTCGCCGTAGCATAGCAAGTGAGTGCCCTTCATAGTCTGCATTTTCAAGTCTGCAGATGACAGATGCCGATGTCCCAACCTTTTTTGCCAATTCTCGTTGGGACAGTCCAGACTCGATTCTGATTTGGTAAAGTTGGGCAGCAACTTCGGCGTGTACTCTTTCTGTTTTTAACAGGGCTTCCATTTCCTGGTCGCCTTCAACATAGCGTTTGTGAAGAATCGCTACGGCATCGGTAGTTTTTTGTGTTTTCATGAATCATTCTCCAGCGAATAGGTGTGTCGCCCAGGGTTCTGTTCAAAGTTTCTTTTTCTTTGAATTGCGAGGTTAATTTCTGTGGAAGGTACGCGCTGTTCTTTAACAATACCGTGTGAAATCACAGTGGCATTACGTCCCCAAAAAAAGTAAAGAAGCCGATATTGAATGCCGCGATAAGCGATGCGAAGCTCATAGATGTCGTCTCTCAAGTAATCAGATTCGGGCCTCCGAAGTTCATAACCTAATTTTTGGAGTCGTTCAATTTTCACGATGCATTTGGCTTTGACTTTAGGAAGGAGTGCGTCAAGCCATGCGAGAACTGGAACGTTTCCATTCGTTTCTTGATAGAATATGACCTGGATTTCCGGCATTGAGTATCGTTATTTCCTGAGTGACGCTTTCTATATTTATTTTAATGTTCTCAAATTTAAGAACAAAGTCAACAAATTTTATTCTTGAGCAAAGTAGAAAAAATAAATAAAGTTTTGTTCGAGTACAAACAAAAGCCCGTCGATCACTACCGATTGACGGGCTTTATTATTTTTTATAGCGGCAGAGGGACTCGAACCCCCGACCCATGGATTATGATTCCACTGCTCTACCAGCTGAGCTATGCCGCCACATAATATCAGCACGAGAAAAATACAGGAAAATCCTCAGAGTGTCAAGCAATAGCCTTCCATCTGCAACCTATCTCCCTTACCACGCATCAAACCTCAAAAATCATTGACAATCACCTCAATATAAGGTATTCATGAAGTAATATATACATAGAGGTCCTTATTGATGAAACCCGTATTCACATTCATCGTACTCCTTCTGGGACTCGGTTTGCCCGCCCGGGCAGAAGAAGTACACGTCGCCAAAATCAACGGCACCATTGAAGGTGGTGTAGCCGCTTTTGTCACGCGCGTCATGAACGACGCAGAGGACGCGGGCGTCAAAGCCGTCGTCTTCGAAATCGACACCCCTGGCGGTGCCCTCGATGCTGCGCTCACCATCCGGGACGCCATCCTCTACAGCGAGACCAAAACCATCGCCTTCATCAACCCCCGCGCAATATCTGCAGGCGCTCTCATCTCTCTCTCTGCCGACCACATCATCATGGCCGAAGGCGGCACCATTGGCGCGGCCACTGCCGTCGATATGCAGGGCAACAAAGCCAGTGAAAAAATCATCTCGTACTTCCGCAACGAAATGAAAGCCACAGCAGAAAAAACCGGCCGCTCCTCCAAACTGGCCGAAGCCATGGTCGATGAAGACGTCGATATCGAGGGCCTGGCACCCAAAGGCAAGCTCCTCACCCTCACCACCGAAGAAGCCATTGAACAAGGCATCGCCGACCACAAAATCTCCGAAAAAAACGAATCGGAAAAACTCATCGCCGTACTCAAATACTACGACCTCGTACAGGCCAACATCATTCACCAATCGACCAACTGGGCCGAACAACTCGTGCGCTATCTCACCAACCCCTACCTGGCGTCGCTACTCATGACCCTGGGATTTCTGGGCCTGATCTTCGAGATTCAAAGCCCCGGCTGGGGCATCGGCGGCACCATCGGCTTAATCTGCCTGGGTCTATTCTTCGGCAGTCACCTCCTCGTCAACCTCGCCGACTGGTCTGAAATCCTCATCTTCTTTATCGGCATCGCGCTCATCCTCATCGACCTGTTCTTTGTCATGGGTTTTGGCCTGCTCGCCATTCCCGGCGCAATCCTGATCTTAACCAGTCTGTTCTTAAGCCTCATGGGGCGCTATGACCTCTGGACCTGGAACGACATCAACGCCGCGCTCACCCCCTTGCTCTTATCTTTCATTCTCACCGGTGTTCTTGCCATTCTCATTTTGCGTTCCCTCCCAAAATCCAGAATATGGAGTCGCCTGGTACTCGACACCGAAGAAAAATCTTCTGAGGGATATGTTGCGGCACCCTACAGCGACCTCCTCGGTGCCTCTGGCACCGCATTTACAGACCTGCGCCCCGGAGGCACCGGCGTATTTGACGGTCGCCGCATCAGCGTATCGACCGAAGGCGAATACTTAACCAAAGACACACCCGTCACAATCATCGAAATCGAAGGCAGTCGCGTCATTGTGCGAAAAATAGAAGACGCATAAGACCGACCATTTTTTTAAGGAGCTTTTCATGGACGCCGTTTTTCTTCTCCTCATTGTTGCCGCAGGTATTCTGGGACTCTCCCTCTTCTTCTACTTCATCCCCGTCGGCCTCTGGATCTCTGCCATTGCCGCGCGCGTGCGCATCGGCATTGGCGAACTCATCGGCATGCGCCTGCGTCGCGTCCCCCCGCGCATCATCCTCGGCTCGCAAATCAACGCCACCAAAGCGGGCCTCGACATCCCCACCGCATTTCTCGAAGCCCACTACCTCGCCGGGGGGCATGTCGAAAACGTCGTCAACGCACTCATCGCCGCAGACAAAGCGGGCATTGGACTAACTGGAGAACGCGCCGCCGCCATTGACCTTGCCGGACGCGACGTACTCGAAGCCGTACAGGTCAGCGTCAACCCCAAAGTCATCTCCACCCCCATGGTCACCGCCGTTGCCAAAGACGGCATACAGGTCAAAGCCACCTCGCGCGTCACCGTTCGCGCCAACATAGAACGCCTCGTCGGCGGTGCAGGTGAAGAAACCATCATGGCCCGCGTGGGCGAAGGCATCGTCACCACCATCGGCTCCTCAGAAACCCACAAAGACGTACTCGAAAATCCCGACATGATCTCCAAAACCGTACTCGACAAGGGCCTCGACTCGGGCACCGCCTACGAAATTCTCTCCATCGACATCGCCGACGTGGATGTGGGCGACAACATCGGTGCAAAACTCCAGACAGACCAGGCCGAAGCCGACAAAAACATCGCACAGGCGCGCGCCGAAGAACGCAGAGCAATGGCCGTTGCACAAGAACAAGAAATGGCAGCCCGCGTTGAGGAAATGCGCGCCCGCGTCGTCGAAGCCGAAGCCGAAGTCCCGCTTGCAATGGCCGACGCCTTCCGCAGTGGCAACATGGGCATCATGGACTACTACCGCATGCGCAACATCGAAGCCGACACGCAAATGCGCGAAGGCATCGCTGGTGAAACCGAAGAAGACGAAGACAATAATTAAAGACGTGTGATCCGCATATGGACGCAGATGTGTAGGGGCGACCACAGGGGTCGCCCGCACCATAACCTTTAACAAACGGCTCTACATCATGGAACTGGAAGTACTCTTACCGCTAATCGTGTTTCTCTTCTTTAGCCTTATCGCGCCGCTCATAAAAAGACTGCGAGGCACCAGAGAACCCGACGAAACCAAACTCCAGCGCAGGCAAACGTCCCGCGACGCAGGTGCCGACGATCCCTTTGAAGAGGAGTTTGACCTCTCTGAATGGGAAGTCCTCTTCGGATCTCCCGAACCTGAACCCGAACCCCCTTCGGAATTTCAGGAAGTGCAGGGCAAACGCCCGGTCTCCGAAAAAGACACCGGACCGGAATTTCAAGAAGTACAGGGCAAACGCCCCGTCTCCGAAGCAGACACCGGACCGGAATTTCAGGAAGTTGAAGGCAAACGCCCCGTCTCTGACAAATCGTCTTACATCGAAGGCAAAACCCTATTTACACGCGCGTCTGAAACCAAAAAATTCCTGCGCCCCAAACGACGCAAACGACGCATAAAACTCGATTTTGAACCCGACACCATCCGCAAAGCCATCATCTACAACGAAATCATAGGACCGCCACGCGCGGAAACAGATCACTTCAAAAACCCTTGACACGCAATCCCGCGTTTGGGATATTCTTGACCACAGGACTTCAGGTGCCGAAGTGGTGGAACTGGTAGACGCGCTGGACTCAAAATCCAGTGGCCGCAAGGCCGTGTGGGTTCGAGTCCCACCTTCGGCACCATAAAAACACAAGGGCTTACGTCGGGATGGCGTAAGCCCATTTTATTTTACAATAGCCATGTCAGACACCAGACAAATCGTCCGCCAACTGGACATCCTCCGAGAACTCGCTGCTCGGACTTATGGCGCAACACTCCAAGAACTCGCCGACGAATCAGGCGTCTCAACGCGCACCATACAAAGGGATCTCAATACGCTATCCGACGTGGGCTTCATCATCGAAGAAAAGGTACGAGACCGTAAAAAATACTTTACGGTTAAAAATAACCTGCCACCCCTGAACTTTCCCATCGACGAAATCATCGCACTGACCTTCATCGAAGGAATCATCAGTCCGCTTGAGGGCACGCCATACAAAGAAGCATTCCAAAAAACCCTGAACAGAATCAGAACAACGCTCCCAGAGCCGATGCAAGTATTTTTAGAAAAGGCGGGCGCAGCTTATTACCCACATCATCGCGGGCAAAAAGCACTGATATCTCCTGAAGTATTCGAAACCGCTCACCGCGCAATCGAAGAACACAAAATTTGCAACATCACCTATCACGCCATCACTGGCGAACAAACCAAAACCTATCCCATCACACCTTTTAGACTCCTGTATTATCACAACGGATATTATCTACTCTGCCGCAATCCAAAATACGACAATTTACTCACACTCGCAGCAGAACGCATTCAGCATCTGGAAATCACATCCCAAACCTTTGAGCCACCCGATGATCTGGACATCGAAAACCGCATCCAGCAGGCATTTGGCATCACACTCGAAGACCCCATAGACGTCAAAATCCGCTTCTCCGAATGGCAAGCCCCCTACATCAAACAGCGGACCTGGCACCCCTCACAAGAAATAGAAGAACTGGACAACGGCGAAATCATTCTCTCCTTTCAAGCCAGCGGTTTTTACGACATAAAATCCTGGATACTGAGCCATGGCGCAGATGCAGAAGTCCTTGAACCAGCCGCCCTGCGCGAAGAAATAATGGAGGAACTCGAAAAAAATCTAACTTTTTACAAAAAAACCTGACCACCCACGACATACCCTGTCATACCTCTTAGTTATCTTTAAGGCGTGTTCATTTTGGAACGCGCCTTTTTTTGTAACTGATATTACGCATGTTAGGCGTTTTGTCATGCTGAGCGTAGCCGAAGCATCTATTCCACCTGCGTTGGTAGTAGATTTTTCGACTCCGCTACGCTGCGCTCAAAATGACAGACCCATTATATTTTGCAGATGCGTAACATCAGTTTGTAAAAATTACATCTGGCGCAGTCTTTGCCTTTAGATCCGACAACAAATAAGATTCCGATTCACCGCCCACAGCCCTACCCGCCAGACCGCGATTCTACAGCGCATGCTCGAAGAAAGCGGTATCGAAGACATTGATACAACCGCGTGTGCGCGACGCCTCATAGATCAACTCGAATGTCCCCCCGCCATCCTGGCAAAAGCCATCGACACAACCCGCCTCATAAACGGCGACGAGAACGACATCTACCATTTCTGCGAGCAAGTGGAACGCACCATCTCCACCCATTGCACACGCCCACGCTTGGGACCTCCGGTCAAACCACAACTTCCGTGGGAGGCATATTCCCACTTCGGACAAGACGCTGAAGACATCCGAAGTACCCTCACTGCAGTTCTCGGTCAAAGTAACAAGGGCGTCAACATCCTCCTGTACGGCCCCCCAGGCACAGGCAAAACCGAATTTGCCCGCACCCTCTGCGGCGAAATCGGCGCACAATTATACGCCATCGGACACGGCCCAGACGCACGCCCGAGCGCAGACCGCACAAAAACACTGGACTACGCCCTCGAAGCCCTATCAGACGAACCAAACGCCGTGATCCTCTTTGACGAAATGGAGGACTTTCACCAGCGGGAAAAACTCTATCTGAATCGCATCGTCGAAGAAAACTCCGTCCCCATCATCTGGGCCTGCAACTCCATTTCCTACTACCGCACATTTGAGCCATTCTTCATAGACCGCATGCTACACGCCATCGAGTTCCGCCACATGCCCACCCGGGCACGGGAACACATGTACTCCAGCATCCTGCACAAAGCGAGCATCCCCACCGACGAAACACACCAACTCGCCCAGGAACTGGCACACAACAACAAAATAACCCCTCGGCAGGTCGCCCTGGCTGCAAAACAGGCCACTCTGGTCAGTGGAAACGCACAGACCATCCAGCGCAACATCGCCCAAAAGGAAAAACTACGCCACGGCACCCCCCCACCCGACATACCCC
>JAODVQ020418746.1:0-10889 GCA_025400075.2 Phenganax stokvisi | reverse complement strand
AAAGTTTACCTCAAATAGTCCGCTACACAGTGTAGTGGACTATTTGAGGTAAACTTTAACCATTGTATTGTATATATATTTATATATATATTGTAAGTCGTAGGTCGTCGGATCGTAAGTCGCCGGTCATCGGTGACGATCAGGCTTGAATTCTCGGAAAAGATCGTCGATCTACGACATATGAAAATGCCATATGTCGCAAGTGTGAGGAAATTACTCCTGCACTTCCCTCTCTTCAAAAAAATTCAACATGACAAAATAGAAATAAATCAATAAAAGCGGACAAACGACGCTATTCGCTTCTGCTAAAAATGGTGATTCCCCTGCTGTTTTTGAAAACTCGGAGAAAGACTTTTGTTTTTGTAGAATGCTAAACTTAAAGTAAATTACAGTTCAACCAGTGCCAATGAAAATTCGATATTGTTGAGAGCTCGGTTAAAACTCATCTAATCACAAACCACCGTTGTGACGCCGAGGTAATATTTCATATTATCACTTATGATTACTTGCGAAAAAAAAATCATCCTCTCGCATTTCCAGCGAGCACCAAGCGAACAACAGCGAAATTTTTTGGTCTACATCTCAAGGTAAGAAGTTCTAATTAGGAGTTCTAATTAACAGTTCGAATTTTGTTCTAATTACCTTTCTGTGATAATTAGTTATCCAAAATTACATATTATGCAAAACCTGAGAGTACGACTCGCCCGAAAGAACATTTTCCGGTTCAACATTCTCTAGACTCAAAGCAATCAGGCTGATAATAGTAGCAGAAAGTTCAATAGACCGTCAACGAGTTTTGTGGCTTTTCCGGCTGAAGCTCAGGTAACTTAATCTCTTTTTATCACAAAATACTCCCATTTTTACTAGTGAAGCAAAAATTAGCAACAACTGAACATCGAATACATTAGTACGAACCAACTGCCGCATTCAATACAGGAATAATCAAGAAAATGTTCAGCACCTTTACTAACCAACCCTTCTATGCTAACGAAAGTCGGTCTTCGAAACGATTACTGATTTCGCACGGTAAAGAAGGCAAATTATGATATCAAGGTGTAGAAGGCTGCCTCACAATTTAGAAGCGAGCAATTGTGCATTCTAGTGCGTGCAATGCCGGTATTTTCACTGACAGCTGTTCAACTCTCAAATCAGCTACAGCAACTTATGTATAGCATACTTTCAACATAGCGGATAAAGCCACTCAATGACAAAGTTATACGAAAGCTTTGATAGTCTTCCAAGTAGGGCTGCATGCAAATTTTCTTCGGCATATTATTTCATGCCAAATTGACTTTGTTTGTGCGATACATACGAAAAATTTACTCCAAAATTCTTACAGGATCAGCTCAGTAACTTACCATCGATATCTAATTGCGCAAAATAGTTTTTCCTTTAGTACAAAGCGCCTAAAAGATATCTTTAGTTGTAGTATCGATTCGACATGAAGTGGTATTTTTATCGCTTGGCAAAATTCATTGTTCGAAAACATCACACTTCTCACCGCGACATTATTATAAATGTTTCAATGATTCACGTTCTATATATGCGTAAGGAGGAAAGCCTATTAGTTTACGAAAATGTTGTTATCTGAATTACAAGAGAGAAATAGCTATTAAAAGGTGTACATTATCATGATTTCATCATAAAAACTTGAGGAAGAATATCTCGAATAAATTCTGTAGTCCAAATAGTCGCGCAAGTTTGATTAAAATGCACTTCAACAAAAGGGATAGTCAAACACACCGTGAGCAACTTAATTGAAATACTTCGAATGCAATTCATCGTATTATATCAGACATCTGCGAAATATATATATGGGTTTGGATAATATTCAACAATGCCATCAATAAGCAACTCTATATACCAATTGTATAAAATGAAGAGTTTTCACTTATTCAAGATCCATTGTTTTACTGACTGCATGCTCACTTAGAGTCGAAAGAAGAATATATATTGTGGAACAGTGCTACGATGAATGATCAGCTATCTCATGAAAACAATATCCAACCTCCCCTGTTTATAATCCACGTTTCACAAAAGTTGGTTCAAGCTGATTTAAAACGCGTGAAGTTGTGAAAATAACGAAACATGGGAACGTTCACTGGGGAGCGTACACAAAAACGAATGATTTACGCAACTATACTTTCTACATTACAAACAGGCATATAGCTGCCGGCGTTTATCATTGAGTTCATTTAAGCCGCATCACAGTCCATCACTGAAGCTAGTGAGCGCAAAACGATCAAATGTTCTTTGATATCTATATTAATAATACAGCCGGTCATCTTTTTAAATAGAGCCTTTCCCTAGTATTACTTTGAGTCACATTCTGTAGATGCGCATAAATCACGCGATTCTTCTTCATGCGCCAACATTACGTTATTTAAAGCATGCTCTTAATGATCAAATCAGGCCTTGTGCTACTAAACAAGCAGTCTTAGAAACTTAACTGTATAAAACATTTTTGGCAAGTTTGAATGCAGTATTATTGAAGACAATGATAACAGTTCGATGGCTCCAGTTTTAAAGTCGAACCATCACATGCAACCAGACGACCGAACAACGAAATCGAACAACTACGAAACAATCATTCATCAACAATATTGTTATGTACTTTGAACACAGAAACAACCCCATAACTCTAGTTTTGTCCAACTCCTTATTAAACTAGAACAGCTTGTGTAGTGTACTTTTATTACAAAAATAGTGTTTCATCAACATAAGCTTAATCAGGAAAATTATAACGAAAACCATGACAAAAGAAGCTAAGTTATATAAACTTGTTGCATTGTACTTCTAATTAGGTAAAATCAAACTGCCCTCTTTTCTAGTGTCAAATTTTTCTGTTTATAAACACGCCATTTGGTTACATCACGCAAGCAAATTGTGGAATTCATTTGATTTACTCTTATCACTTTCATCAAGGCCTGCGTCACTGATATCTCAGAAGTTAGGCCACGCACAAGTTGCTTATAACACGAATGAAAGAACAATTACTGAAAAACTAATGGATTTGTTCGCTTATCCAAAGTATTCTGCGTTTCGGTAGCATTCCATATTCTCGCTGCACTTCAGTGAGCGCGAGTCGTGATGTCGAGAAATGCGCAGCAGCAGGTCGAGTCAAATCGAAACAAAATTCATTTCCCTCATGCTCTATGACTAATAATCCATCTTTCCATGTCGTAATTGGGACAATAAAATGGTGGAGTAACTTAACGAATTTTTTCGTTATGTCATCAATCCTAAGGCAAGCCGCTCCAGTTCGACTATCTGGCTGTTTTCCCCAGTGGAATAGTCAGTATATCATCTTTCAATATTTTTTCATTTGTGGTAATGCTTTGCTATCTCTACCAAGCAAAAAACAAGCAAACAGTTTCAATGTGCCTTATGGTAGTAAATATACATACATATACATGGAATACAGACAAGTATACAAGGAGAAGTGTTGTATAAACTCATATCGTAGATAAATAATGCAGCGCCACCGCAATGTGTACCCCGAGAAGCGTTGGACAAACTGCTCTCAGTCAACCGTTGACGAGGAACTAAACATAATGTTTCAGGAATTTCAACAGAATACTGGCAGCTACAGTGTTTGTATGCAAACAGAGTCGCGAATTGACTTTGGTTCGTTGCACTGTGGTCTTAGCGCTTGCCTCGTCCATATCGGGAACTATGATCCGATTCCATCAAATTGCAGATTTTAATATCGCTTAATTCGATCGAATTGGAAAAGACTTCTTTTTAATGTACTGTACGAAACACCACACGCAATGTCCTGATACTCCGGATTCATTTTGTAGTTTTGTTTTTTTATTCATTTTGCTCCCAATGGACCTGTTTTGCTGAAGTAGTACAGATATCCGGAGGAAATGTGGTAAATTCAGTTACCTTTCAAATATAGAGACGGCCACACAATAATTGAAACATTTAGAACTGATGAAACTATCGACTATAGATACAGTTGATGAAGCTGAGAAGTTGCAACAGAAATGCGTTGGTTTGTATGCGAGTTAATTGATCAAAACAAAATTGCAATGCATGATCAATGTCAGCGCTAATCTTCGAAAAACATTCTAGCTTAAACGAAGTCCTTTTTATTTCGGGAATACATTGAACGGTAAAAACCTATATGGGAATATACTCCGAAGTAACAATGATTTGTGCTTGGATTGTGGTACAGACTTATCTATATACGAAATTAGTAACACTATCGAGTATTTTAACGAGTTTTCTCGACCGCGGAATTTGATTAAAACATACTCTGGTTAACGAAAACTCGATAGTGTAAACCATTCTATAATGCCTAATCAATATGGCTACGACATCTGCATTAGAGATCAAAAGATAAAGTGTTTGCTTTTTTCTAGAGAACTACACTCCGAATTTAGGTGAAATATATGAGCTATTGTTTAAAAATTTGTCAGCTATGAAAATTGATACGAATTACGTTGTTGGATTCGTTGAAATCGCGTGCGAAAAGCTTATAGCTTTCAGATGTAAACTTATTTTTAAAAATACAGGCAAAAATAACAACCAAAAACAATGCCGATGAACGGAAATAAAGTATCAGTTGTATATGCCTTAAAAGTTATGATAACTGTGCGATTTAGAAACATATTGAAAATGTTACATTTAATAGTGAATCATGCACAGAAAACGCGACTCAAAGGTGGCAAAGATCCCGTTTCCAGAACTTCTATTACAAACGTTATCTCAAATCTCACTCAACTAACACTTTAAAAACATGGCTAGGGTCTATTTTGGCGAGAGTATGACCAAAGGCAAAATCGTAAACAACATTTGCGTTCAATGGTAGCAATCTTCCGTCTATATAGCCTTGAGTTCAAATCCCTATTCTTAATCACATCCACGACAATACAACGAAGCCGTACCACGGGTGTAATATAATCAAACTGTGAAAAGTGGTTTAAAGACATTGCTATATATGTGGCTCGATACAAATCAACAACAAAACAGTCGACAATTTGTGTGGAATAGCCAAGAGACAAGATGTAATGGCAGATAAAAACACATGAAAATTTTCATCCTAAATGTGGTCATACATTTAGAGACATCTCTTGCAATCTGATTATATATTTTTCTCCTAAAATGTAAACAAAACCAAAGGAAAACCAAAACTAAGTCACTCAATGAGCAAAGGTACTGTCACTTGCCCTTTATGCTCCAAACTTCGCTCTATATCTTTCGTAACTTACGTCATAAAGTTGACATACAGACAAAATATGCAGTATAATGTACATTGTACTTTCCAAAAATGTGTGTCTAAAGTTGTAAAATGTGATTGAGTTAGCCATGCACAGCTAAGGCATTTTTCACCATGTGAGTAAATCTCTATGACAATTGGATTAGTGCAGTACCAAACAAAACTTACATAGTGCGAACAAAAATTATGGCTGGCGTAAGTATACTCGCAAAATAATTTGCCAAAAAATGATGGCAAAAATATGAGCACTAAAGAAATAGCATGCCAAGAAGCATGTTTTAACCGATACGAATAAGCTTCACAAACGACCAGTTTAAAGTATTCTAATCACGACCCAATATAATGCATGTTCATCGTACCTATACATAATTTTTCTGAAAATGAACTGAAATCCTCCGCCCAAATCCGTGTATTCTAATTTAATCAAAACAAATTATGTCTATTAATATCTACCCTCACTCAGCCTATTCAATCATAATGAAAGTCACAAAATATGAAATACAACTCTTTGTGGGGCCAAAAGCTGCCACATTGGTATACATTCGCACAGATTAAAACACTTTCAAGGGTTGCCAATTATGTTTGCAAATAACAGGCAATGTATGTCACACAATAAACTATAAATATGCCCCATTTGAAAAAGCAAAAGCACTACAAACTAAGGTAGAACTTACCTAAGTACCTGTCCAAACTAATATCGACCCAATTTTACCGCATGCATACAAATTGCGTTTTCTTACCATACATCTGTTCAAAGGTTAAGATCTAAGTCAGAAATAAACAACTAATTTTGTATATTATGATCAAGGAGAGAGTACTAGCCCAATTACAGAATAGTTCTTAAAACAACCATACAGTTGCCAAACTTCATTGACTCATACAATAAGACTTATCAAGTCTTCCAGTAAAGGCCTATCTAGAGTATAGGGAAATGTAAGTACAGCCGAGCTGTCAGAAGAAATCTTACTAGTAGTTTTATATTAGAAATATTAAACAGTTAGGTCGATTGCACTTCACTGTACCCTTATTGCAACACAACCACGGAATTTGCAGTAAAAAATCCAACAAGAGGATAAGTATTAGTGTTAGTAGTATTAATAGTATTAGTATTAGTATATTAGTGTTAGTAGTATTACTGTTTGTAGGAGAAATGTGTGTAATTCTGACTCTGAGGACACAACAACACTCATCTTCCTAACGCATGCCCAGACTAGTTAAAACTATTCATCACTGCCTTCTATGGTTGTAATAGCAATCATTTAGAGTTTAGACACCACTTACAGCAATGATAAGGAGGATCTGATGCATGAAAACTGGTTTTTCTCAAACACTTTTAGAGATATTTGCTATTTTGGCACTCTCCGAACAACTTAAAATAAGTTTAAATCTCAATTCACTTCTCAATCTCGAATAAATATTGGTTACCACATTAGCACGTTGACAATGCCAGACGAATTAGACCTTCACAAATAAGAAATTTGCTACAACGCGCGCGCTAGTGGGAACCGAGTCGACAACACAATGTGCGAGTGTGAAACACCACCAAGTTTTTGCCCAAACCGTTATGGGGCACGTTAGAACACTACTATTTAACCGTTATTGGACATAAATATCCCTCTATCTACAGCTAAAAGTTGTAAATTAGTCATCCGGGAGAAGTTGTGGTGTAAAACCGCGTACTTTGAAGAAGAGATAACAGAGCGCAAATTACTGGTGTGCAAAATTTCTCGAACCACTACATACCTTCAGAAACAATTTATTATTCCATCAAAGACCTTCCCAAGATAACCATTACTTTTTTTTCGTAGAGCAGAACTGCAGCTGATATTTTGCTGTTTAAACCAAAATCCATGTGGTGCTTTCGCTTTGAAATGGTTATAGAAAGCAGTAATCGATGTGCACGTAGTAGTCTTCATCACATTACTTCTCGAAAACTGACTCAAGTAGAATCGATCTTTTGTCTTTGGTTTTTCAGTCTTGTTTGAACGCACGGAGCAGAAAATTTTGTTGATACTAGAAGCAAACGGAACCGTTTCATTGATGTCAAAAGGTTTACAAGCATTTCTTAGCTATCAATCTTAAAAAACACCGACTAAAAGTTGCGTAACTTGATATAGAACCTATCATGCGAATATATAGTTATTTTGATACTTCCAAAGGCTTAGAAATCGTCTTCAGTGACCTCTACAGAAATTCTAGCTAACCGCTCTTTCAAACTGTTCATTATCTACTTCTTGGTTTTTATCATACAAGATACAGTTCGCGTGCAGCTGAATATTAATTATTTCTTCATAATGCATATTTTGGATAAAACCTCCAACGGTAATTACATCCCTCATTTTGCGAATTCCACAGTAGACACCTAGATTTTCCTTATCTTTCACCACTGAATAGAACTTACTCTAGCTGGATAACGGAAGAAAATTAATAATAATGCGCTAATTTGCAGTCAAATTACACGCGATGTGTTAAATATATGAGTAATATGCCCAATTGTGCTCTTACTCCGTTTCAACTCAAGTGTGGCAAAAACTGGTGCAGCGTTTCAAGTTTAAAAGACACTAAAACCACAAAGATTTTTTCAATATGTCATGTCTAAATAATACTAATAGTAAACTAAAGCATAAGTTTCAAAGCATAAACAGCGCTTTTGTATAGATATATGTTAAAAAGAATTGCTATTGGCCTCTCAGTCCCAAATAATCTTAATATCAAATATTTGCGAACTATATCATTTTACTGAATCAAAAACATACATCTCTCCATCGTAGATAGCGCTTGTAGCTTCTGGTACGGTAAAATCATCGGCAGCAATGAATAGTGTATAAAATTTTCATATTCTCATACATAAATGCATGTTAAAAGAATAAAACGTCCCCAATCTCGGAAAAGTGAAACTCACAAGGAATTAGCTTGCGTTAATTTACAATGTTTTCTATTTCGTTTTACTGATTTTGAAATAGTTGTGGAATACCAGTAGAATACTACGAATGTGTGGAATACTAGGCCTGGTAGGCCTTGAATAAGTCATTGTATGTTTGACTTGCGTTTAAACTGGAAAAATCTTGTACGCATGAATGACACACATAAACGGGTCGCACAAACGTTACGTTTAGCCGATTTACGTGAACTATACAACTGGTATCTACGAAAAACATTTCTCTACACACTAAAGATGGTTTATGTACAATAAGCGTATTATGCGTTACGCTCTGAATGGATATTTTTGGGTAATGCCTTAATGGTGCATGTTACTTTACGTTTGGAGCTCGTCAATAACATACATCAAAATTGAAGTCCACCTGCAAATGTCTAAGAATAAATTGCCTCAATGAAGCATGTAAAATGCTTTTTGATTCTTACTGTGTATTTGCAAAAAAATTAAAGTATAAATGACTAACACCGTGCGTTTTGCAAATTAGCTGAGTGTGAAACAAGAAGATAATCATTAACCAAACAATTTGTCTCTATTTATCAAAGTCAACAGAATATTATAATTAAACTTATCTACAATCGTGCTAATACATCCACTTTACTATAAATTCTTAGAAAATCGATTGATGCATACACGCGGTCGTTTCATCACACAATTATCAAAGGTGCGCATCAGATGCACATTGCTTCTAAAAATGATTACTAATACGAGTGGAAATGAAACACTGATTGAATGCCTGATTTAACTCTCGAAATACTTACCTTTGCCTAATTTTTCACTTTGAAAAACTCTACTGCAGGTAAACATAACTTTCGCAAAAAATCGAAAGACTGAAGAGCGCAAGATTATGCAAATTAAATATCAATTTTAGTGCAGATTTCAACGAAAAGAAACACGGACTGTATAAATTTATTCTAACCATGCACGGCAAGACTGTAGTATCAAAATGAATATATGCAGTGATTTCTACACTTAGCAATGCACACACACTTAGTAAGCTCAAAGTTCGTAATGTGGGTTAAAAAAATGCGATATCCAAGTGGTAATGCATGGCGAAGTTGCCATTAACTTTAACTCAGCCCAGTCTGAAGACAAACACAGTGCTAGCCCGGTCTGGGTGAGAAACCTACAATGTGTTTCCTTAAAAATGCACCATAATATACAAAAACGCTTGCTTATACATACCAGAATGGAAGGTGTAATATCCACTCTTTAGCTTTATCATTGCTCCATAATAGTACATTGAGCAATAATAAAATTATCCACAAAACTTTCAAACTCAAAGTATAAAACACAAATGTTTCCGCGCAAAAACATTACACGTATTCCGTTGGTAAATGCATGCATTGGGTCGCAGTATGAGTACAGCGCACAACTCAACCGATGGCCACGTCACTCTCAATTACAATTACAAGACCGTGCTGCATTTCGCGCTCGGAGCTTACTATTTGACAATTAGTCAATTACGCATTGCGAAAATGTGTACACGAAACAGATTTTCAATGCTCATTCCGCATTTCGAAAAGGCTCATTTTATTAGTATCGAATGTTTGCAAACACTTCCTCCTCCTAGCAGAGTCGAGTTTCGTTTTATATACACGTTGGCACAGAGGTCACGTTTTTAATATCATTTCAAATAGTTGATATAAACCACGGAAGAGCGCAATTTTTTAGGTAACTTTTCTCTGCATGGCTGATCAAAGATGTGACCGGGCGAAAACCATATCAATGTGTATAAGATTATACCTGTTCAAAATCGAGCGATTTACTTTGGTTACTTACGTGAGGTCATTCCTCTTTTCATCATGAATCTACATAGCCATCACGAAGGGCACTGCCCAGAAAATTGCTAGCATGTTGCCAGCAGAAGAACGTGTATATCCAAGTGAAAAACTATACTTGACATCAAATCAGTCATGTTATCCAAACTAGATGAACCACTTCAGCTGGCATGAGCTGTAACTTGGCACTATTCTCGTCGGAAGCACATATATTTAAAATGTCTTGCTGGAAAAAAAACTACTTCTTGCGCAATGCACTAATTATATCAGGAAATAAACATGTAGTGGATATTCTAATTGAAGTAATGAGTTTTTCGACGAAGAAATGTCTGAGAAAAAAAGAAAGGTTACAAATACAGCGTTGAATTTCATTTCGCTAGGTTGCAGCAGGCTTATCGTGCAGACAACGTCAAGGATATGAGCATATTTTTTCGAGTTGCGAACTTTCAATTTGGAGAATTCTAAGAGCCTAGTAATATCAAGCCGAGTTACATGGCTAACAGAGCTACTTGGCTTGTCGAAACAAAATGGTGAACCGTTTGTATGGAACCAAATTACTCGTCTACTCTACGTTTCGTCGAATTGGATTCGCCGATAATTTTTACTTTGCACGAGGCGAAAAAAACAAGTATGCGTGATTAATGGAAATTGAATCCACCTTGCCGAGTTACACAGCCTGAAGTCTTTATATGGGACAACCAAGCAACTAGCCTTACAAAGATCCCGGCTCTTCGTGACGAATCTCGGCAGCGCAGGTTATATACTCGGTGTTTTCATGTAAACGGTCAGCCCGGTAAACTACATCTTAAATACATGAACTAGGAACTTTGTACGGCCGAGTAATTTGTCTAGTCGGGTAAGTCGACCCATGAGACCTAAGTTTGCAACAATTATAAACTCCACCATCATATCTTTCATTCTTCAGAACGAGGTTTCGAAAGAATTG
>JAODVQ020418638.1:0-10889 GCA_025400075.2 Phenganax stokvisi | reverse complement strand
GAAAACGTTTGGTCATGCTGAGCATGACCAGCATGACCGCTAGATACGCCACTGAAGACGGACTGTCTCAAATAAGGCCTTAGTTACAAGGGAGCAAAATTGTGGAAAGCCTCCCTGACGGACTAAGAAGTATTGATCAGCCTCTTAAACAATTTAATCAAGTGTACGACACCTGGGCTTTTAGTTAAAGTAAAATAAGTAATATTGTGAATTAATCATTGTTAATGTATTATAATAAGTGTTATTGCATTATGTAACTGTCTAAAATTTTTAAATCGTTGTAAATTTTGAATTTTCAATCTAGGCCTCTCTTGGAAACCAGCTTCTGCCGTAGGGGTTAGCGTAGTTAAATAAAGTTTTTACTTAGGGCCTGTTCATGTGAGCCAAAGTTATCCCGGTCGGTTAGCGAGGAAACTTTTTGACCAGCCAAATAGTTAGTTTTGTTCTGTTCCTATGGCGAAACGTTATCCCGATTTTCGGGAGAAGTTTCCGCTGTGACGACTACGCCCTCCATATATTGTTAAATTACAGGTTGAAAATTTGCTGACTAAACAGAAACTTATCACGGTAGGCGGGAAAATGGCGTTCATATGGGGAGAACTGTATCCTGCCAACCGAGATCTCGCCTTTCAACGAGCGAGATCTCGGTAAGTGGGATAACTTTTCGTCTCATATGAACGCAATCTAATTTTCCATTTTATTTATTAATAAGGCGACGTCTCGCTTGCAAATTTGCCCAAAAGTTTCCTCGCAAACCGAAATAACTTTGGTCCATATGAAAGGCCCTTACTACTTACCCGAAAACTCCGTGAACACCACTATCCAGAGGATAGCGTTATCCCTTTTTCGTACAACCAAACCCTGATGAAAACCTCTTGCAGCATTATTCTGACAGCATGCGCAAATTGCGAGGACGGTGTCGTTTTGGCAGAGCATACACAGAAAAGATATGCATCGTCCGCACTGCTATAGACTTTATCCAGCGCAAAAATCGCGTTCCACAAAGCTTGAATGACGTTATTCAAAAAATAAAATTTCGCTATCCAATGAATAAAGTTATCCGAGGTTCGGAGGTAGTTTAAATCCAATGTCCAGTAAATAAATACTGCATTTTTGTGAGGAAAGCTAAAAACTTACTTTCAACAACGTTATACACTATTCCCGGTTTTCGTTTCTTTGACTTTCCTCGAGTGCACCGAGGAGCAGATAGAATTTTCAAACGTGAGATAATTAATTTAATTTGAAAGTTTTAGAAAATGAGTAGAAGTGTTTTTAAATTCTAACTTATCCATTGTAAGCTATACGACGTGCGAACAACCGGCCCCTAAAGTTTGGCAGTGCGGGCGGACGATGCATATCTTTTCTATGGATGCTCTGCCAAAACGATACCGTGTTTGCAATTCGCTGTCACAATAATACTGCAAGAGGTTCGTTTGGTAAACTACAGGGGCCGGTTGTTCGAAAGGTAGATAGGGCCGTGCACTGGATAGTGATATTCTGTAACGTTCGTGAAACTTTTCATTGATCGTTATAATATAAAATTACGACTGATATCGATAGGTTCAAAGTGTCTAATATTTACATTGTTGACCAAAATAAAAGTTTCGACAGTTTTTGTCCAATTTTATGCCAGAACGTTGAAATATTCACCATCCAATCGATAGCGCTATCCATTGAACAACCCCACCCTAGGTAAATACATACTTATTGTATTCAGTTACAAAACTTTCAATTTCGTTATTCAAGGAAAACATACATATGATTTCTGCTGTGAACTTATACACCATTTAAGCTAAACGCGCTTAACAACCGGCCCCACTGGCCCCATGTAGTTTTTTTTTTATTTGTGAGAACACTAAAGAATTTGTTAGGGATGAGGTTCAAAATAAAATAAGAAAAATAAGTCGTTTTCCACAGCACAGTGAGCTTTCGATGCATAGTTATCCAGCGGATAGCTATCCTCTTTGCTATTCGTGCTTCGTACCACGCCATTTTATCGGGCGAATAACTATTCGATGAACAGCAAATTTCTCCGCTGGATAAGTTATCCACCTTTCGTACAACTGGTCCCAGCAATATTTTATTCGTGAGAACGATAAAGAATTTGTCACGGATGAATTTCGAGTTCTCCTCCGCCAGGTGCAAAATTGGAGTGCATTCTAAGAAAGAAAAATTTGGTTTTCGTGGTCTTTTTACCCATGTTTCAGATAGTTGTTAAAACAGGTGGCACCACATAGCATGTGCAACGCAATTTTATCGGGCGAATAACTATTCGATTGACAGCACATTCAGCCGCTGGATAAGATTTATCCACTGGATAAGTTATTTGCCTCTTGTACAACCGGCTCTGGGGGCGGTTTTTCGAGCATTGGATGGTGAATTATTCAACGTTCATAAAATTGGACAAAAATGTCGAAACGTCCATTTTGATCAACCATATAAATATTAGCCTCTGATCTATTGATATCACTCGTGATATTATGTTATAACGATCAATGGAAAATATTACGAAGGTTACAAGAAATCACTATTCAGTGGACAGCGCAATCCACCTCTCTACATTGAACACTTGGTGTTAAATGGTGATCTACTGTGTGGTAATCATTAAGTCTCCTGAACGAAACAGAAATCATTGGCCACTTGGCATTGTTGAGAAGTCGATTGTTGGTGAAGATGGACAACAACCTTTCCTAGTTTTGTTTGAAGTAACGCATTTCGTACATTACACGGTGCTTTGGTTGGTATAATGTTTTGTGGTTCGTTGGGCTGTATAGTGCAAGTTTAATATAAAAATAGCGAATAGAGAGGAAAACAGTGTAATTATAAGAGAAGCAATACGAGATATAAGCGTTTCAACATCAGTGTGTTTTCAACACTTGTGGATCAAGCGTGATATGACTGTAAGTTCGTCCCGGTTTAAATGAAATGAAATTTCGAAAGGCAAGTTGCTCGGCACCATCCGTACATTGAATCCAAGACATCCTCAACCTCCAGAAGAACGTAAATACGTCATGCTAGATAGTAGATAGATATATACAGAGGATTATATAATAGTCAAAGTACTTTTACACGTTTGATTGGTCGAGAGCCGTGATCTATTACTGAAATAGACACACCATATAGACACACGGATGTCTTGTGTTGAATTACGATCCATGTGCATTACAAGTAAAGACTACAGTTATACATATTTAAAATTTTCAGTACGGACGTCATTACCTTCGTAGAAAAACAGTCTTGGGTTAATCTAGAATTGATTGCATTGCAGATAGCTCGCATGTTGTTTGTGAAAAGGTAAAATTATATTTAGAGAACTATATTTTGAAATAAAAGTATCATCCTGTATGGAGATTCGTCGACTTCGTATCACGCACAAAAAAATTTTTGAAAACTATTTCTCGAAAATTATCGTTGTCATGGGACAATTCTGATTAAAAGCATGTCTGTGTATGTAAGTTTGTAAACTGTGCGCATCATCGTTGTGGTAGTATAGATTGACATCAATCATATGTGGTTAACGGTTATAGTAAATTTGACAGGTGGTCGAAACACTCAGCAAGCGGAAGTCGTTGAAAAGGATGTTGTAGCTCAACGTACCATCTTTGAAGAGTTTCAATAGTTCAAAGTGTTACACCTCGTTGCCATACGAAAGCAAACAGCTGGCAAAAATATAAAAATATTCATAACATACATATTTTAATATTACTATCACGAATTGTAATCTTTGTGTGTTTTTGTCTTCTTAAATCACTGTTTTGTGATTATATGAAGAGATAGAACGTTCCCAACTCGAAGTATAATCACGTTATTTTTCAGCTCTACTAAACATTAAAATTTTAATTATGCTTGCAGAAAGCAGGTTTTTTAACATTAATAAAATAAACCACGCCCATTTGATTACCTGAACGCATAAGCAGCGGTGTCTGCTTGAATACTGCGACATACGTTACGTGAGAGGTCTGCTGTTTCAATGCGCCTGATGAAAAAGTAGTAAGACGTTTTGACAATAATATGAACGTCTCAATATATCCTCTCTATCATCTGGCAAATAATGAGAAAATAGCTTTAACTATTTTTAACGTCTGTTCTATGGCGTTGGGTCTATTTGGTAATATTATTGTTGTTACACTGTTGCAATTGGATCGAAACAGCCGCGGGATACCTTCAACGATCATCTTAAGAAGTTTAGCAGTATCTGACATCTTGGTTATTATTTTGGTGCAACCGTTGTATGTGTATTCATTTTTCCACACAGTTAATCCAGACGTTGCTCGGGCAATGCGCATTATGCGCGCATCTCGATGGGCTTTAGTCTTGGCTTCATTACTTCATCTCCTTGTCGTATCAGTTGATCGCTTTCTTGCGATATGCAAACCAAATCTTTACCATCAAAAACTCAGGTATAGTTGTCGCTGGTGTTTCATAGTACTGGTGATAGTCTGGTGCTTCACAATAGCACTGGGAACATCCTTGATTCTGGTTCCCGAAAAAACAACGCGAGTTATCTACAAAATCGTCTTTGTCCTCTGCTTTATGGTAGTCATCAGTTTAATCTTAATTCATATTCGCCTATTTGCCGTGGCACGAAGACATTTCAATCAGATTAAAAAGGAACATGCCGTTAAAGGATTTGTATCACCCATGACGAGTATTAAAGAGAATGAAGAAGAAAAGCTCCACAAGGAAAAAGAAAACCTCCGCAAACATCATTTTTCAAGACTGCATGTGACGTTTTTCCATGATTTGAAAGCGTTTAAAACAACTTCAATAGTTTGTGGCGCATTTCTACTCTCTTGGCTTCCTCTACTTCTCTTTGGCTTAGTCTACGTCACAACAAAAAATATGAATGATAAAAAAGAACTACTAACTATGTTACGTATCTTTCCATATGTTAACACTTTGGCATTTTTTAACTGCGCACAAAATCCGTTCATCTATTCGGTCAAACTTCGTAATTTCCGAGAATCTCTTCAAACACTCTCAAACTGTGTTTTTTCCAGTAAAACATGCAAATCCAAACCACAATGTTGATCGAAAGGCGGAACACTAATACCACGCACACATGCATATGATAAATATAGATTCATGATGATTACTCAAACAATCTGTAGCGTTTTCTTCAATCTATGCGAGTTGAATGTAGCGTCTAAGAAATATTGCATGCATGTAAGGAACTCGCTTCTGTAAAGGTGCTGGATATTATTGCTGTTCAGAAATAAAGAGCGCAATTTCCGGCCAGGCAAGCAAGACAATCGCGAGGGAAACAAGAATAGTTTCCTGTGGCAGTGGGTATCTTTAAATCTTTCGCTCAAATACGAAAAAAAACACATTGCATATTGAAATCATTCTTTTAATTATGCATATTGAATATGCTCTTTAATTGTATATATTGTAAGCTTTCATAATAAAGATACTATAATATGTTAACCGCGCACATGATCAATATTATACAAAACTGCAATATTTTTTTGTCACCCGCACTGAAGCATACACAAATTGCTAATTTTTCCCGCAAGATAACGAACAATACATGCTGATGTTAAACTGTATTGATAATAAACGTGAAACGTATCACGAGAAGAAGAGAGCGAACGAACCGTCAAAATTAATCAGTTGAACTCTACTGAAAAAGAAAATGACAAATATCTAGAATTGATTGTAGCAATGTTTTACATAAAAATATATCGTATGTATAGTAACTTTATCTAAAAGAGGCTCTAGAGACAAGCGCTCGGATTGCTTGAGAGCACGGGCTCGTTTTGCGCAGGGAGTTCATGCTAGTGTTCACATGCAAGTTCTCGTTCCTGGCGTAAACTTTCTCGTCTCTCACCAAACTTCAGTCGAACTTCAACGACAGATTATAGCTCTATGACTATAACCACAATTATAATCTAGGGAATGTTATTACATAGCCTTACAAATTATGAAGCCTGTTTTTCACTAGCGATATTTTTCGTTTTTCAATTTAAAAGGAATTGATTAAAAACCAATTAGCTTCAGCTGAAAGCTCACGAGACAAAGAAAATACGTCGCTTCGCGGGACAAATGCGCTAGTGGAAAACAGGCTTAACTCTATAAGACTATGACTGTTTGAAGTAAAAACTAGAAAAACGTGTTTCATTGAACTCATACCGGGTACATTGTGCGCTCACTGCAGTCCTGCGACGTTAGAAGAGCAGCTGCAGAACTACAGGGACTCCGCAGGACTTTTTGATAGAAAGTGTTATCTCTGACATTATTTAGGTGAACTCGTCAAAGCACGCCTTTCTATGGATGTAAGGTAGTGTTTTTGAAACTGAAAACTCACCCACGTTTTCAGTTTCTATCCCCCCATTCTGACATTTCATTGCATATTTAACTAACTACAAAGACCAACCTACTTTGGCAGCATGCTGGCGTAATTTCTTGATAATGCTTGCAAAGCATTCTGGTCTCAGTAGTTACATAATGCAATGAAACATCATAATGGTTATATAATAGTATAGTTTCTTGTAAAATCTACAAAACGCCGGCATGCAGAAGGACGTTCAAGCTCACGTACATATTGTCCTTCCTGAGTTAGCACGTAAACTCATTCTTGTTCTTATGCGAGAATCACGCCAAAACAAAATATTATTTTGAAACTCATTGGCAAAAAAGGAAATATAGAAAAACAAGTGTCAGCTGCATTGTACGTGATGATAAGATTATTATTTTCGTCGACTAAAATATTATGACTATTATTATACAAAAAAGGGCTTTTTTTGGAAACCGAGAGACAAAAGTATTTAAAGCTAGCCAAAATGATTATGCAAGGATTTGAAAAAGCCTCATAGTTTCTCTAGCCTACTTTTTACAAGCGTTGAACTCTACAACCAAATAGTTGCAGTAGGTCGATATAATATTTCATGTTTCGCTTTTTCGATGCTCTAGCTGTACTCTTTGAAACAAATGCTGTTGAGATAAGTTTGGAAGTAATCTTAAAGAGACTTTCATGGCCCTCCAATCCGAAATGCGCGGAACGCAGCTTTCTCCCAGCCTGCTCCAGCAATGCAAAAATCATGAGCCATAATATTTGCCCTACTTGAAGTATTTCACAACTTCCTCTTGAATAAAGTTCTTTCAGGATAAAAATGTTTTTATTGATAGTATGTTGTGCTAAGCTGGTATTTGTGGCCACTTTGAGCTTTCTTTTTTTCCTGGCAAGTGTCCTTGTTTTATTCATCCCAACTGCAAGATGGTGGATTAATAAGCGAGGAAAATCGAAGTTTGACGATACCGCCTCGTTTAATTCAGACAAGAAACCAACTACTGTAGCATTCTTTCATCCCTACTGCAACGCTGGAGGCGGAGGTGAGAGGGTTTTGTGGACTGCTATTCGTGCTTTACAACATGAGCATGCACACGTGAAATGTGTTGTCTACACGGGGGATCAGAATGTCAGTGGAGGAGACATTTTACGACGTGCTAAAGATAGATTTAATATTACGTTAACAAGACCAGTTAAGTTTGTGTTCTTGGAGAAACGTAAATATGTAGAAGCCAGCCTCTATCCTTTGTTTACACTCTTGGGTCAAAGTATTGGTTCACTGTTTCTTGGATGGGAAGCTCTGGTAAAATTTAACCCTGATATCTTTATTGATACCATGGGTTATGCCTTCACCTTACCATTATTCAAATATATTGGTAAATGTCCCGTTGGTTGTTATGTGCACTACCCAACTATCAGTACCGACATGTTGTCAAAAGTTAGTGACAGACGAGCTACTTATAACAATGCATCATTCATAACCAACAGTCGCATTCTAAGTAGCGTCAAATTGATATACTACAAGTTGTTTGCATATATATATGGCTTGGCAGGTGCCTGCTCAGATGTTATAATGGTAAATTCATCATGGACCTTTGGTCACATTAAAGCACTCTGGAGAAGAGATGATGTCATTATCGTGTATCCGCCATGTGACACCAACGCATTTCTAAACATTCCTTTGAAGAGAAAAGATACAGGATTGGCAAACGTCATTGTTTCTATTGGACAGTTTAGACCTGAGAAAGATCATGCATTACAGATAAAGTCATTTAGCAAATTCCTTCATGAGAGTGACAAAAAACACTATAAACTTTTGCTAGTTGGTAGTTGTCGAGGTCAGGATGATGCTGATCGGGTTGAGAACCTTCAAAAACTTGTTGATGAATTACACATCAAGCAATATGTTGAGTTTGCTCTTAATGTGTCATTTGATGAGCTGAAGAATCACCTTGCTAGAGCAAGCATAGGCTTGCATACAATGTGGAATGAACATTTTGGAATAGGAGTGGTAGAAGGCATGGCAGCTGGAGTTGTAACACTAGCTCACAATTCAGGTGGACCTAAAATGGATATTGTCACTGAATGGAAAGGGGAGAAAACTGGTTTCTTAGCTGATAGTGAAGAAACATATGCCAAAGCGATGAAACTGATATTCTCCTTGAATCCAGATGAAATAGATGTAATAATCAAGAATGCCCGGGAGTCTGTACAAGAACGTTTCTCAGAAGCAGCGTTTGAAAATAGCTTTCTTAACTCTATCAAGCCAATTTTTCAGAATTAGTATTGTAATTGAGTGGTAGCAATTTTCAGCATACCAACTAGGGCACAAACTAAACAAATTATACCAATTCAGAAAGTATATTTAGTGATGAATATTTTCATAGAAAAATCACGTTTTAAAATTTTAACACTCAATCGTTCCACTGCCATTGTGAATTTAAAGTATTTTGTTCCCTATTTTCTATTAGAAAATTTTTGACCAACTCCGAAGCAGCGTAGCAAACGACATCCAATATTCCTGGTCGGTCTTTCGGGAATAAAAAAATTTAGCTTCATACTACTCAAAAGCTTCAGTTAGAAATGGATACGTAACTAGTACCTCTTTAAATTTACTCATCAGTGATACTTATAAGACGCTTATATGATACTAAATTGAACAATGGTGCACTGTTTTAGTTTTGCTGACTTCAAGAAGCCTGAAGTCTAGTTCTTGCAGTGCATATAATTTATATAAATTTGACGATATTGCGACCAAATGTCGGTAGGTCGGGCTATAACTATTCAGCACTACAACGCACTGGCCGTATGCATTGATGGGCTTGGTACTCGTGTTTTACCTATTTGCATATATCCATGAGCTGGATTTTTAAAACAGCTGTTCAAAACTACTGAGCGCGTGGGACACTATCACGAAAACAGCTTTCTACACATTTCTTTCACTTCGCTACGTAAGTTTGAGGTGTCTTGGATTGAACTCAATATATTATCACACATTATTTTCTTGTTTCTAATATTGGCAAGCAAGTTTTCAATCCCATACAAGCAGGTTCAACACAAGTGAACATTCGCATGCAATTGAAAAAAACACTTGCAAAAAGCCACCCGTAACCAACTCTAGCCAATCTTACCAAAATCTGAAAAAAACTGACAGACAACCTAGATAGTCGAGGACTGAGGCAACATTACCTTATGTAAGGTTTATCTTCAAAAGACCTTGATCTTTACGAGCTGGTCGCATTTTCTCATTTCTCTTTCTCGGTTTCATTGATATTTTCAGCTCTTATTCGTTTTGGTACTTTAAATTCTTTCCTCACACTCGCTGATAAAGCAATGGGAAGTGGAGACAATGGTGGAGGCTTTGGAATAAGTTCTAGTTTTCTTCGTTTTAAATGCATTAATCGTTTCCGTGATTGGAACAAGTTTTCGCCACGGCTTTGACCTGTGGTCGTTACTGTTGGTGATGAACTGTAAATACTTTTAGCCACTGCATTGGTTGTATAAACTGCACCAACCTATATAAGAATATTGCACGTAATATAAATACCTTTAACTCTACAATCTATGGCCAACTATGTTCACCCGGTTGGAGGCCTGCAAAGAAAGTTCGTAAACGCCTGCATGCAAAGATTCTGTCGCATGGTATTTTAGGGATACGTACGTAAGGAGTTGGTCGCACTGGTTAGTCGTGACATCTGCGTCGTTTTCTATGGTTTCATTTAATATACCATAGGGAATTCCAGTTTTCCACTAGGCGGAATTTTGCGCGCGGAAAATAAATCTGCCAAATTGATTGGCTAGCGATATATTTCGCCGCGAAGCGATCCAATCACGTTGCTAGATTTATTTTCCGCACGGAAAATTCTGCCTAGTGGAAAAAGGCATTAAGATTAATACAAAACGTTTGAGTAAACAAAACCACTTGCAGTGCAACTAGCCTATTATATAAAGCACAAATAAACAACTTTATCCTATAGTTCTTTATTGTGATTAAGTTTGTTGCATTTTCCCATTGACTCTGTCTTACAAGCATACCTCTTTAGTTTGCATTGGTGTTGTTCTTCGTCGTTTCTCTGCGGATTCATCACTTGATGCAACAAAAGGAAAAGTTCGTGCCTTGGGAGTTTCACTGGCCGTTGAACTCAGAATGGAGACGGCTCCGATTCTAGGCGTTGACCAACTTGAATTATCTTTGTACAGTTCTTCCAGCTTGGCTTTTGCTTTCGTCATAAACGAGGCTGGGTTCTGGAAAAACAAACGTTTCTATTTTAAAAACGGTCTGATTCATATTATGAATTACTCATGTTCATTGATATTTGTGTCCTTTCTAAAGCCCTGGGAAAATTAGAAATCATGGTTGGAGAAACACTATTTCCTGCCAAAATTTCGCCTTGTTTTCAAAGGTGGGCAATGGGCAAACACTTAGGAAGGACTTGGGAAACATGAAATGTTTGGGCATGGTAGAAAAGACGGAGTGTGGAGTACGGAGTCGGAGTACGGATTACGGATTACGGAGTGTCGCGATTCAAATAGATAAGCGATTTAAACAGGACTCCGCGTTATCTACCATGCCAGGGGGCTCGGTAGAAAACACGGAGTC
>JAODVQ020418531.1:0-10892 GCA_025400075.2 Phenganax stokvisi | reverse complement strand
GAAATTCTGACCCACCGCCGTTCTCACCCCAGGCTTTTCTGCAACTCCAATGCCGTCCTGGCGCTAACCGTCCTGTTTGCTAAAGGTCGCTAAAAATGGACTATTGACGGCATCCACAAATACGACGCTGTTATCAAGATGACGTAACGAAGGCGACCTCGTTCGAGAAGTCATATGTGCGTAAGCACTCCATTAATGTCCAACGCCTTCTTCAGATATATCTCTCAGGATTAAAGCCATATCGTTGTTTACTGCAGGTTCTTCACAGAATTCTGGGAGAGCCGTTTCCAGTGTGAAATGGTCGCGACAAATAAATCGGACCAAACAAGCATACACCATGACTATACAAGGAGATGCAATGGCAGCGAGAAGTTGCAAGATGTACACATTGAGATCAGCCCAGTCCGCATCGTTATCAATGCCGTGAATGCGTTTGCGCATGCACTAGACAATCTCCAAAAGGAGCTATGTCCAAATGAGGTAAGACTATGCCCTGCGATGACACAATTTGAGCGACCACACTTGTTGCAACATCTCAAAAACGTCTCTTTTCCGGACTCGTCTGTGAATGCCACCGTTAAGTTCGATGAAAATTACGAAGTCAACGCAATGTATGATATTATGAATTTCCGAAAAGAAAAAGGCGCGCCACATTATATCCAAGTGGGAACTTGGGACGGAGAATACGTCGGCAATGAATTGAAATCAAAGTTGATATTTGACAAAAGTGTACAATGGTTACAAGGGGTATCCCAAGTACCGGAGTCGTACTGCTCGAAACTCTGCAATCCCTACGAGACAAGAGTGGCTATTCCTTCGTTAGATTTCAAATGTTGCTGGACATGCGAACAGTGCGAAGAACTGCAGATTGTCCTCAACAATACTTGTCGAAGCGGTCCCCTAGGTTGGATGCCAAATACTAACAGAACAGGATGGGTGAAACGTAAACTTGTGTATCCAAAATGGAACGACGTATTATCTGTAATCCTCATCCTTGTATCATTGTTCTCTCTCGCGTTAACTATGCTTACTGCAGTAGTGTTCATTGTCTACAAAGATAACCGACTCTTAAAAGCGTCGGGACGGGAACTTTGTTTTGTCATGTTGGCCGGCATTGCCTTATGCTTCATCGCACCGTTTTTATTTATCGCTAAACCAAACAACGGCGTATGTTATGCACGTGGCTTGTTGATAGGTCTCGCGCTAGCTATGTGCTATGCTCCTTTATTTATGAAAATCAACCGCATATATCGTATCTTCACCAACGCAAAGTCCTCAGCAGCGCGACCGGCTGTAGTAACCCCACGCATGCAACTGCTAATAACGCTCGGCCTTGTTTTTATACAACTCATGTTTACTGCTCTATGGTTCATAGCGAAACCAGTGCAGGCTGTCGAAACGTTCATATCCAGCAGAGAGGAACTAATGCTGGAATGCAAAGTAGACGATCTTAGCTTCTCTGTCAACTTGTGTTACGTCATGATACTTATGATCTTATGCACAGCATATGCATTCAAGACCAGAAATTTCCCCAAGAATTTCAATGAGTCAAAGTACATTGGTATCAGCATGTACATCACGTGCGCAGTATGGATGTGCTTCTTTCCTTTCTATCTCAACACACACCACAGCGTCAAACACGCATACCTCATCGCAAGCGCATGCGTCGTCATTGGTCTTGTAACGTTGATTGGCTTATTTGCACAGAAAGTTTATATCGTTTTCTTTGTGAAGGAAATCAATGAGGATTTAGTTGTGGGCTCTCATCGAAAAGAAAGTGCGTTCTCTAGTGAAGAAAATCGACGAAAACGTAACTACAGCCTTGATAAATGAACTTCAGTGAGCTTTGAAAAGTATTAGACTAAGCTAAAGGACTGGTTGTGCAAAACATTCCAGTATAAATATACACTTTGTGTCCTTTGTAAAAAAAAGTCAATCAACAATGATCTGACTTTTTCATCGAAACGAAAGTGTGCATGCATGTTCTCTGGTTAACACAATAGACGAAAACAGATCATCTACAGTTTTGATTGATGAATTGCACTCTTCAAACTCCAATAATTTGGTCTGTTTGTGCATAAAGCGTACGATTGGTAACTTTCACCTCTGTGCATGGTATAGTATTCATAGAACAGTAGAAAACATATTTGTCACTACCGGGTTATATGATGGGCTGTTGAAAGAATACCAAGCGATTCCTCTGACAACAACCAAACCTTATCAATGTAATGGTCAAGCATACGTGCATTCATAGTATGTACAAAAATAGCACCAAGTAAAATTCTGTCAGTGTTAGAGCGTAAAATAAATGGTAATACGGCGAGGCTTTCAGCTTCTGAATTAATCCACTTTAAAAATTACAGATGCACCAGCTTGTTAAGGCATACAGGGTTCGTAGACAAATTCGAAGACATTGTCAATGAAATACTGTATTACCTAGCTGGGCTAGCAATATAAATATCCTATCCACGATCGCAGCCTTACAAAATAATCTGCAATTAGCGGGCTTATTGCTCACACTTATCCTTACCACAATATTTAGAGTTTATAACTTTACCTGTTCTGATCCAGAAGTTCTTGTGCTGATGACTGCCCATTACTTTGCTCGAAAGTACCTATATGTAATAAATAAGTCATGCAAGGCAGCCTGCAAGGTTATCGTACCTGTCGGGAAATGTAGAGAAAAATATCTCCGAGAAAAGAGAAATTTTTAGAGACAAAGCCAGCTGTATGAGAGTTTATTCATAAGCGATAGGAAAAATGGTCTGTATCAATGAAAACAATTCTTTCAAAAGAGTGAGAATATTGTAAGAGGGGTCTACCTAACTTTGGCTGCACTGGTTTATACTAACAAATGTCTTTTAAAGCCCGTTCTCCACTACGCGAATTTTTTCGAGCGAAGAATAAAACCAGCGACGTGATTCGCTAGCAAAATAATTTGCCGCGAAAAAGTCGAAAACGAGCCAATCACGTTGCTACATTTCTTCTTCGTGCGAGCAAATTCGCATAGTGGAGAGCGGGCTTAACTAAGACGTTTTATAGAACCAAAGTACATAGTAGGCTTCCTCATACAGGAAAAAACCCACGACAGTATGTTTTTTTAATGCAACGCTAATTAATTTAGGATGAAAACGGGCTTTGTAAAAGAAATGTTTGGCGTTTGCCAAAAAGTAAAAAACTAAAGTACTACGAACACAAGACGACAATCAAGTTAGATGAGAATATTTCACGGTACGGCTCACTTATTGTAAAAATTTTCGTTATCATTACCATTCATTTCGGATTGCTCTAAATCAGCACTTTCGTCATCTTTCACACCCTAACAATATCATTGGAAGTTTTTTGCATAGCTAACACACACCAGTCAAAAATGAATCATAACGTCACAACATGCATCAAAATGTACATAATTACTTACATTGTTAACCACTACATCATTCACTTTGTCCGTAAATACGTCATCAAGTTCTGCTCGACGAACCTCTAAAACAGGGATAGATCCAACTAAAATATATTCCATCTCTTCATTTACTATTACAATCAGAGTTTGCTCCTGCTAACAAAACTATGCATGGGGAATAGATCAGGCTTATGTATAGTGAAGAGCGTGGTTGTACATATATTTACACACTATACGAATTCCAGTACCAAAAATACATAAAATCAACGCAATATAAAAAAACTTGTACCAATATTATCCAGTCTCTCTATGTTTGGCAGATTCTTAAGCACAGTTAATCTGTAATCGTGTTCTTCTGAGCATGGATTATCCGATAGCCACAAAACTTTCAAACAGGGCAGGTCTTTTAAGAATTGTATTTCACGCTTTAAATCTGTAAGACAGTTTCTACGCAGGTAAAGCTCCTTCAATTTGGGACCTATGATTTATATGAAATTAAGGATAAACCAGACACTAACCAAAATTACTTTTTGCAACTACTTTTTAATATACACGACATTCTGTCATGACGAAAGTCGATGCATAAAATTATAACAAAGAGAATAAGGGGCACTCAAGTAAACTTAAAGAGAATTTAAGAGACCGTAAGCTAAGCTTTAAGAACATTTTCTTGAATAACCAAATGCTATAATTCAGTATAAATAAAGGAACACAAGTATAAAATTGCACAAAACTTGATGAGTTTGTATACGCAAAATACAGTCAAGGATACAATATCCAAAGTCTTCTAGACTGCTAATTTCATTCACACTGGAAAAAAAAATTTAAAAGCTGTATTAAAATAAGAATTTTAAAAAACGTACAAGAAGTCAAAATAAAAATATTTTCAAAAACATGTTAGTGATTGACAGTACCTCAATGTTACAACTTCAACATTGGGCATTTTTCTCAATACGGAAATCTAAACAAAATATTGTATATTATGCATTGAATAATTAATCAATTGCATGGACAACCTAACGTACTGCAACTACTTTAATTTTAAAGACTATTGTCAACTAAGTTATTCATCAGTTCTTACAGGGACAGTTGCTATAGAGCTGCTCTCAATAAATCAATTAATTTTTTACAATTGATTTTGCTCAAGTGTTATCAGATAATTGGATAATATATAACACCACTCTGTATGTTGCGGGAATGTATTAATTTCAGTCCGGATTAGAAATATTCTAGCTAATGTGTGTAGACTCAACATGTTGAGTCTACGCCTATTTAGATCTATTTGGGAGTGTCAAAGTTAAACAACTAAAGTAGACATCATTAGTATTGATAGATTTTCTTTGTAATTTTATGCATTGTGTCTTTTGTGATGCGTTTGAGCGCGGGAAAGAGCGTTATCTATAGATTTGACAAACGTTTATTTTTCACGCAGATTTAAAACGTTTATTTTGACTGGCATAACCCACAAGTATTTAGTAAAAACATTAATTACAAACCACCCTTGGTATGTCTATGATGTCCGACTTCGTTGAATTATAAACACAATTAATCGATTTAATCGATTTTTTCACAACGATTAATCAATTACGAATATAAGTCCATAGGAGCAGCTCTAGTTTAGTTAGCAAACGATGAATTGTAAATAAGCAAATACGTTTTTGCACATCTTCTGGTTTGATGCTACTGATTACCAAATAAAATGCCTTTCTTACTGCATAGCACCCAATACAGTATATCTTACATGCTTTGCTTTATTGTATCTTTCCTCCGAGAATATGATTTACTGTTAATCCTGCCCAGGGCCAGCGATTTAGTTTCAACAGCAGATAAGTTTAAAATTGAATCATATTTATGTATTCCATAAACAATAAAATTGAAAGTTTTTTAACTGTATGCAATAACCTTGTATTCACCCATAGTTATATTACTTATGATTTGATTTGAAAGTTTTAGAAAATGTGTGGGGTACTTTTGACTAAACTTTGACTTATCCATCAATCAAGCTAAATGGGCTTCACCTACCCGTAGATGGAAACTGTATGACAAGGAACTCGAATGTACATTAAGATAAAATCCCAAACATTGAATTACAGTCAAACTTCTATTAGTAAACATCTCTTTTAATCAAACACATATCTCAGGAGCCCCGATTGCTACTTCAATAAATTTCTATAACCTCTTTTAACCAGATGCCTCCATTCAATACATGTGAAAATGTTACTGGAGGTCCCAATGGAGAGACCTAACTCCATAAAGTGTCCAGACAAATAACAAAGTAAGTACCACAATTTTTGCAAGAACCAACATGTCATATACAAGAGTATTCTTTTGAGGGACTATTATTTCCAAGAGCCACAAAGGCCAACACCAATCAGTTCCTTTTTAAACTGACTTTAAGAGACCTTACGAACATGTAATGAACTTCATCAAACGTTTTGTTACATTTCAATTGTTATGGCACATCTACTCAATACAATGCATTGCAATGTACTATTCTTATCCTTTGTAATTCTGTCATTAAATACTCAAGTTTCACACAAATTATCCTCCAGTTGTGTTTCCACTAAACTCATTAAGCTCTTTCAAGTGGACACCTTAGTGAGGTCCCAATGCTGTTTGCTCAGTAGAGGTTTAATTGACCATATGAAAGTTGACATAAAACTATTATCTCCCTCCCATACACAAACGCAGTACAAAATGATGCTGAAAGTACTAAACACGGCAATTGCAAGATTGGTACATTGCAACTCTTGGCACCTACAATACGCTTTGAGCCAAGGTGGATTTCGTGTAGTAGACATGCCAGAGATATGCAGTGCTCTTTGCAATCATGCGCCAAACAGCCGTTTCACACTTTCACTGGCGGAGCTCTCATTCATGCGTGTGCAGAATCTTATGTAAAAGCGTTGAAATGAAATTATCAAAGTCGTAAAGCAAAAGCGTAACATTGAATTATTCTGAATTCAAGTTTAGATGACTTTGGAACTCAAAATCATTACGAATAAGTAATATGTATTCATAAGCGTGCAATGTTGCATTCAACAGAAATATTCAAACTATCAAAGGCTAAACTCTGCAAGAATGTTTTAGTATTTTACGCCGTACGCCAACCACTGTGACGCCAGCACGCCGCCCAAAGTGCAAGCTTGAAAGACGTACGCCCGTACGCCGCAAACGATTACAAACTCACGCCAGATTTCTCCGGAATTTATTACATGAAATCCACCCTGGGCTTTGAAGCAAGACGAGAAGTCGAGAATGAGATAATTAATGCATATCTTGGGTTTCAACATGTTACAATCCCTGAACCTTCAAACTGCGTTTTGTTTGATGGGTATTTTAAAGTCTGCTGGATTGTTATCTGAACTTTTTGGGGTTTTTTAGTCTATTCAAATCACCAGTGTTTACTAGATCACTGTCTGAACTACCATCACTAAACTTTTACAATACTTACATCAGAAATACCGCTTCCCCTATAAGTATTGAAAAACAAAAGAGCTTCATTAGCAAATTACAAGATCCAGTAAATATACAAATATTAGAATACTAGGCTTACATACCAGCAGTTCAGCTTCTTCACAGTACTTAGTGATTTAGCACGAGATCTCGACAAAACTACGTCTTCAGTAAGCGTAGACATTAATGCGACCAAATGCTACATCGAAAAATTACTAAAACGTATAAAAGCAGGCAAATATCGGCTTGAAATAAGCGAAAAACACAGGAAAGTTGGCGATCACTCATAAGCCAGGCGCCATTTTCGGTTACATTTTGACAGAAGTTCAATAAATTATAAAACCTCGCAAGTTTGTATAAAACAACCCGTGTACCAAAATGTCCCTTGTGATTCTTTTACAGATATGATGGACTGATGATGGATCATGCAGTGAACAAATCATGAACAAATGCACTGAAAGTGCAATAGTTATCCATAAAAGCTCCTAAATTGTGCCGTACATACCTAAATATTATCATGGCATGAATTTTTAATGTCCGAATATTCAAACTTTATTTATTGTTGTTATTTATTGTTACATTAAAGAATGGAACAATCTGAAAAGGTTATTGAATGTGTTCCTAACTTCTCGGAAGGCTGTGATTCAGCAATAATCAACAGCATAGCAAATGCAATCAGGAACACTAAGGGGTGTGTTTTGGTAGACGTTGATGCGGGAACTTCGACTAATAGAACTGTATACACTTTCTTTGGCACCCCAGAAAGTGTCGTTGAGGGAGCATTAAATGGCGCACTTGAAGCTAGTAAGCTCATTGATATGAAAAATCATGTTGGTAGGTGCAAGAATAAATCTTTGATTTTCACTTGAACACTGAATCCTACCACGCCTATCACACACCCACAAATCGAGACATGATTGTGTGAGACATGCATGTAGTATTTTAACCTATAAACGCCATTTTCCACTTTAGCCATACCATAGAATAATGAAGGAGTTCTCTTCGTTTCGTGAGCACCAGTGTAGAGCTCATGACTTTGGAACAATGAAATACACTACCATACACCACAATACAGTTGAAGTGGAGAACGGCTTTTACTTTAGTGACAAGAGTTTCACACACCTCTAATGAGAACAATTTCCCAAGGCTGACCGCTTTCTAACACAGACATCACTAGGGCACTTCTCTAAAGTAAACACACTGATTTTGACACCTCTTTTACACAGACACTTCTTGAATGAGCTGTCGAATATACATAAACACCCATAAAGTGAACTCTGCTCTCATGTGGATAAGTTTTTCAGCTTAGCCCTTCAAACTTGTTTCTGTTAGAAAGCTAATTCAGTTCAAAAAACATATGCCTTATTATGACAGATATTTGGCTTTGTTCCTTTGAGAGCTTCAATATTACTACATCTGCACCATAGGTACTCATCCTCGCCTTGGTGCTTTGGATGTTTGTCCATTCATTCCTATTAAGGGTGTTACAATGGAGGATTGTGTCAAATGTGCTCATCAATTTTCTGAACGACTTGTAAAACAGATTAATGTACCAGGTATTTCTCCAGATTCAACCTGACACAGGGCCTCAGTGGTTTTAACAGACCCCAACTAATCTTATGAGTGTCATGGGCCCGCTTCAGAGGGGAGCCTCCTCATGTTCTCCAAAAGATTTTTAAATTATTAAAGCTAGCCCGAGTGAAATTTCCTTAGATGTTGAACTACTTTACGTTACATGAATTTTCACACACTAGAGAAAATCACTCATTAGATAACGCTTTTCATGCCATACACAATGGTTATCAATATTTTTAGACATAATTTTTAAAAATTTCATTCTGGGGGACTCTTCGTGGGGGGACTGGGACCTAGGCCCTTGGGGCCCACCCCTTAACCCAGGCCTGGTTATTAAAGACAGTAACTAGAACTATTAAAAAGTCCATGCTGTCTAAACTTATTAACTTATTTCTTATTAACTTATTAATTGCAAGTTCTGCACATTGGTTTACTCTAAATGAGTGAGAATTGCTTGGATATATCACCAGTGCTAATGAATATTACCTACTAATACTATACTAAATAAGAGCTGTGCTTTATGATAAATTTTAGTGCATAGTTACCACTTTTGATCACCGCTGAGGAATTTGCTGCGCTGGCGTGCCTGAACGTTGCATGGTGGATTTTAACTTCTTGTTGACCTGCATTCATTCCACTATATTAATGTAGTGAAAATGTGTGTTAAGAAGACGATTTTCCAGATTCAACATGTTTTCATGAAACTTGCCTTATGTAACCTTACTTGATCTGCTTCTTGTTCACCCCTTAAGTGTATTTGTATGGTCATGCTTCTCACGAAGAATATCGCAGTTCAGTGCCACAAATTAGAAGCGGACAGTATGAAAACCTTCCTGAGAAGGTACAATGTATATGATATTACTATGATCTGGGCTGATGCATGACTGCAAGAACCGCCATAGCATTTTCATCGAGTGCTCAACAATTGCAACTCCACTTTCACTGATATAGTTGTGTCGCTTTTGTCGCGTATTGACTTTACATATTTTATCTACTTGTGGCAACCAACAATCAACTTGATGAAAAACTTTATACTGTTTTATTTTGTTACCATATTCATGCAATTCTCCAGCTAAAAGATGAAAAGTGGAAACCAGATTATGGACCAGCAAGCTTTGTTCCTTCGTGGGGTGCATCTATTGTTGGGGCTCGAGATTTTCTCATCGCTTATAACGTGAATGTGATGGGAACAAAAGAACAAGCACATAGAATAGCTTTAAATATACGAACCTCTGGTCGAGGCCCAACACAGGTGAAACATTGCACACAGTTCATTTGTATTGCAAAAGTAGGCAAGTTACGCACTATAATTTACATATGAACATGAAAACTTTTGTCTCCGATGATTATGATTATCATTAAAATTAAAATTATAAAACGAATAGATTTGTGGAATCATTTTTTCCAGAGATGATTTCAAATATGACTAGATCGTAATCTTGTCATCTTGGCACCTTAATATTTTAACTCTGAATTTTTGAAGTTTCCTTGTACTTGGTGTTTCATGTATATAGGTATTTAAATTCGTAGTGTATTTAATAGAGACTTTTACTGATGTAGTTTAACCTAACGGTTACAAATCGGTGTTTTTAAATAAAATCATCATCATAATTGCGTTGTATTTTGAATTTTTTTATTGCTCGTACTATTCTACTGTAATGCAGATGCTGTAATATATTTTCATGGGTTTTTACTCAGCCTGGTTTGCTGGAGAAAGTCCAAGCAGTTGGATGGCGAGAGGAGGAATCTAATGTTTCGCAAATTTCTGTCAACATTTTGGATTACAACACCACAGCTGTTCATACTGTATTTGAGACTTGCGTCGAAGAGGCAAAGGTAAAAATTGCCTTTTCTATTGATAAGTTCTAATACTTAATAATTTTGTGATATTTTGTGCTACGATTTAGAAATTAAAGTTGGCAATCGCTGGTTCTCAAGTGGTGGGCCTGGTCCCACTGAAAGTAATGTTAGACGCTGCCGATTATTACATGGCCAAGGAAGATTTATTTATTGTTGATGAAGACCAAAAATTAAGACTGGTATAACGAATAGTATGCTTGTTTATTTAGCTGAAAATGTAGACAATCCAGGTGGATCTGACCGTGAACAAAAGGCCTAGAACGACTAACAGAATAGAAATCTATTTTGCTGTATTTAGTAATTTCTTTCGTTCTTTCTCCTAAATGTTTGATGGGGAAAAGCTCAGGGCTAGTGCAAATTTGGGGACAAAATATGATGTATTTCTTGTGGTAACAATTGTTTTGAAACGAAAAATGGAATATTATTTGACAACTAGTGGTAGCCCCAGTCTTTTTCCGTGATTTTAGATCACCGGGATATGATTGACTCTTTTAAAACATGGATGGGGTCGAGGAGATGGTCTGCAATCACTTGCAAACTTCGAATAAGTTGTAGCTTATCTTGAAGCGTACATGAAAATTCAAAAATTCTTTGTTTATTT